>CM069448.1:28468185-28524250 GCA_035610835.1 Ophiura sarsii
CCAATTTTAAAAGCACCTGCCCTTGCACGCCAGACGACGCTGGACACGGGCGTATTCACGAATATTTAGGTTAAAATATGCGAACGAGGTTACGTGATTATGGTGCGTACGCATACTGCCAGGCAACCAGATTAGTAACTGACCTCTCATTGTGCTAGGGATGCAGACCATGAATACTGCACTATTCTACAACGTAAGTAATGATCAATCAAGTGTGAATTTAATTTACAAAGCACATTCCCTGTAGGTGCGCACGCATACCGCCGGGCATAACGTCACAGGACACATAATCTATAGGATCATCATTTACAAATTGCCTCGATAGAAAGCGTTTAGCAAGATCCAATAGATGTTTGAATATTGTATCATTATAAATAGATACTACATAGAGTTGGTTGAGATCATTGGAATCGATAAATCGAATCCTTATCTTTTGTTTTCAGATCAAGATCTACACAATATCCCATGAAGGAACAGAGTAGTGGTCAGGCGTAAGTTGGCCCTCATGACCTAACAGTTGCTGGTATTAATGATGGTGTCGTTATCCAATCAAATGGTAATGTGAAATACGAGACAAATACGATCAATAATGAAACGCCGACAGCTTACGAGAACCTGCCAACAAACCAACAAAACCAAGAAGTGACTGAGAGCGACAACGTGTACGCCGCAGTAGATGACAATAGTGTAAATTCACCATCGGTGTTTTGATAGTCAGGTATCAGTCATCTACGCAAAACCAATCAAGAACAACTTGAAACAATTGCATGATGGATCCACATTACCAAGTAACCCAGAGGACGCAGAAACTGTAGATGTTAATTCGGATTCAGCTAAAGGTCTTGGTGAGGGTAATCTGTCGCCAGCATTAGTGCAAAGTGAAGGTAATGAGAACGAGTTATACGGTGACTTGAATGAAGGAGATGTGGACGAAGATTTGAATGCAATGGCAATGCAGCATAGATCTGAACTCCAGCTGTGAAAGTGAAAGAGGGCGCCATCAATATGGATGCCGAGTACCCTAACTCCGATGAAGACACTGGTTGGGAGGATAACGTTATCTATGGCGAGACTCAACATACGCCTGATACCGTTAATGGTACAGTGTAAATCGCGAGAAACGTGCTTCCCGTAAGAAATTTCGTGTTCCCCATCGTGTTGGAGAATGCGATTGGTATAGTTATGTAGGGTATTGTCTCCTCTATAGGAATATCGCTGTTGGCAAATTAAAATCGTGTGCTAATTAGCTTCAATTAAGCAAAATATAGTGCCATTACCTAAAAAAAAAATTGAGTGCCGTAAGTACTATATAATTCTAGCAACAATTCTCTTTTGAATTTATAGCGAACCCATAACGTGTGTCTTTGTGTTGTTATTGAATGGAGTTGCCACCTCGAGTTCGATTCCCATTGATCATGAATATTTTTGGAGGAAACAGACGCGAGTTCGTTTTAGGAATATTTACTCGTATTGTTCTCCGGTTATGCAGCTATTCGCTCGTAAATCCAAAGTCATTCGTCTTAGCATTCAACTATGTGTGCCCAAGTGTGGCACGGAGGGACTTAACTCCCTGAATTGGAACGCCAGCTGGTTGCGGACGAGATCGGCGGACTGTCTTATTTTACTGTATAATTTGTGAAGTTTGATCAAGGCTACTTGGCGATAAGGCCAATTCCAATTGGGAGTATACTGTTTCAAGTTTGAAAAATGGACTGAGTGATCTTTTATTTCTTTTATTAAAACAAGTGGTCGCAACCAATATCAACGCATTATATCAAGGACTGTGCATTTAATTATTTTATAACATATCAATTTCATACCAAGTAATAGGCTAATCCGGTGTAATAATACAATCGTCTTTTCGCCCAGTTAATCTGGGCATATCATTTGGCTTTCACTCAGTATGGTGCCGATTTTGGTTGACTCTGGTGGTAAAAATGTACCGTTTTTTGTGGCTAAACATGAATGAAGTGGCAAAAATGGCAAAAACATGCCTATGTTACATTAGATTTTTGGTCGAACGAGGTAAAACGATGTTGTATTTCAAAAGTTACAGAAAAATAAATAATAAAGTTGGATATTTTCCTGCATTGATAGGGTTTCATTGACTATCTGTTGACTATCACACCAGCACGCTTAGCGCCACTACCAACAGGGGCTTTTCCACAAAAACAAACAGTACCAAACATGTGCTGAATTAAGTAATTAACAGCTGGGGGTCGTCTGGACTTCTAATACATGGTTCAGCATGGTTGAGATAAGAAGAATTTTCTTGAAGACCCTGTGATTTATTTCCTACACTCTCCAATGTTATCAGGACAGTATTACAATATCAACCACAATTATGTATACAGCAGTGAACCAGGATTTCTAATAATATATTATCTTTATTGACAATGATGAATATTGTAGGGGATGAAAATACGATAAAAACCATAAACCAAAGCCTTCTTTTAAAATAGAATTAAATTGTGAATGAAAGTGACAATTTCACTAATAATAGAATGGCACACACACCACCTAATTGTTTAACGTTTAGAAAATGCTTAGCATACCATTTAAACAGGGTCAGGCCGTTTTACTGAACCGACTTTTCTGAACCCACCTGAACCCACTTTTTATTTGTTGAATATGTAGTAAATAATAATAACGAACATCCTTTGAATTATGATTTAAAACTGTATCATTTACGTAGGAGAAAAACAGTTTTTCTTAATAAATTATAAACATGATATCGAGCCACGTGCGTATAGTCTCCGGTTCGGTCGTTGTATAGAAAAAAGCCTTGACTCAACCACCAAATATTATGTCTCCTATGTCTATACCGAAGTTTAAGAAACTTACAGTTTTTAAAAGTATCATAAGTTTATTTTATTGACACATGTCACGGTTCAGAGATTTTCAATGGTTGAGGTATTTATTGAATAACCCTCGTATAGTAACACTGTTAACCATTTGCTAGTCCAACCTAGTCCTAGTCAGTTAAAAGCCTCAAAAATCCCACTCAAAGGGTTCCTTATTTTAAAAGTTCTAAAGTTGGATGGGTTTATAGGTTAGCATCTCGCTGGTTCAATAATCCAACAAAATAAGTTCAATAATCCAAATTTGTATATAGTGTAAAATAGCGTAAAAATATAAATATAGCGTAAAAAAACTAGTCCGTATTAAACTGATAAGGGAGCAGTTCCATTTGTACGCGATAAAAATTGCGAGAATGTTCCGGGCCCCGATGAGTTTTTTATCAGGCCCCGATGAGATTTTTAGCGCGTACAGTTGCGAGTAGCAAAGGATTATTTATCGAGTAGCGTATTACCGCTTGTTTAAATATAACGAAAGAGTAGTGGTCGGTATGTAAATAGAGCTTCGGGTTATTTCTTCTAGTTGTAAGGTACAAATACAGCATTTCATGTTTTTAGAGATAATGTTATTGATGAAATTTATATTTTGGAAGCATACCCCAGGGTATGGCAGAGGCCTCGTATCGGGCCCCGATGTCTATTTTATCGGGGCCTGATGTCTATTTTAGCGCGTATCAACTTGAAAAACATCGGGTCCAAAACATATCAGGCCCCGGTACAGTCGCGATAAATTTATCGCGTATAAATGGAACTGCTCCCTAAGGCTCAATAATAATTAAAGGATCTTACATCCGAATATTGCAAATTTGTATAGTCTGAAAGATGAAGTATTGATCCTTCAAACACACGAACAAGTTTGTGTATAATCCATTGTCAGATGAAATTCTTACCATTTTTAAATAAGTTTTCCAGATCGACAAATAACAACTCATAAGATTCAGACTATAGAGCACTTTTTTATGATTCGGAATAAAGAACCTCATTTCAAATTTATACTACAGAACCAGCTTTAATATTTTAATTGCAGACCCTTTCTTAATAATTGGAATTTAAACATAATCATAATATTTGGACTTTTTTCAAATGATAGATTCTTCAGATTATTGAACCTTAGGCCTAATTTCGTTAATACTATAAAACCTTAGTACTATAGAACCTTATTTTTTCGTTATATAGAACCCTTCGGACTTTACAACCGTGACTCCGAACATGTCCCCAAAGTGGACTTCACCTCATTGCAAGAAATTTTACCTGAAACTGGGATTTCCGTTTTAAATGGAATTTTTATTTGTTCATTATCATATCTGATAGCCTCACATTCATAATGTAGCAAATGAACGTTAAGAAAGGTTTTTTTAAAGGAGTCCTAAATAAAAATAAAATAATCTAATATTTTGCAATTCTCAATTATTTTGGAAGATCCTGGAATAAATTCTTAAATGCTATTTTAAGACCAAATAAATCGTGAAATATATGCCAAGATGGCATCTTTTTTAAAGAGGTTGTATTGTTGTATTGTTGTATTGTAAGCAAACATTGCGGGCATCGTATAAACACATAATAGAAAAGATAGTGGCATTCAACCTTTGCCCTCATTAACATACGAGGTGACAATCTATGTTGGTTTTATTCGTCCCCTTCTAGTCATGGTCAAACTCTTGAACCAAACATTATAGATCTGTACAAGTAGGGGATGGGTTGTTTGTGTTATGCATGCTTAGTTATATCTATGAATATATTATTGTTTCTATTGTTCTACATATTGTAAATATTGTTGTAATTCAGCATTTTGCTGCGATAATGATGTTTATTAAACCTTGAATTGAAAATTTAAAAAAAGGTTCACACGCTACGTCTATAACCCACGTTTCTTCGAATTAAAGTTCAATTTATCAAAAACTTTGGTATGTGACCTTCGACCTAATTAAGATATAAAGGTCCCAATGTTACAGTTTGGTTCCAATTGGACTTCAACTTTCTAACATTCAGACATACACACCCCCAACAGTTCACCCCCACATACCATGTGCGGATTTATGGGGGGGGGGGGCTTATTTTTGAAACGGCGCCTTTTTGACAGGGCGCCTGCGTTACCTTACCACCACCCTACTTATTTTTGACAGGGCGAAAACGTTAAACACGTGTACCAAAAAACGTGTAAAACCGTGCGAAAACGTGTAAAAGAAATCACAAAGGGGGACCCCCGCAAGGAGCTAAGCCTGATCGTTTCATGAGGTTGACCCCCCTCCTATTTCAAGGACAATTTTGCTTATTTCACCTCCTTTTTTCGTTTTGTCTGAAAAATCACCCCTTTTTTCCATTTCAAGAAACTTCACGAATAGTCCACCTTTTTTGCGCCAAAACGAGGGTCGAGGACACAATATATATTTTTCCGATTCCAAGGACTATTTGATATGAGACAATACTCGTCGTTTTAATATGTTTAACATGCCTATCTTTCTTTATTTCCAAAATCACCCCTAATTTTGGAAAATCTTGACATTGAAATTAGGTTGTGTCAATAATGCTAAAAATAAATGCAGTAAGATGCCCGCCATATAATGTATACAGGGTAAGTCAAAATATTCAGGTCCCGATTTGACCGATATTTTAAACCAATTAATATGCAAAAATTAATATATTTATTGATGCACAGTAAGAACGCATTGTTAGCTATAAATCAAATTTAATTTCATTCAAATTGGTTATTCCAAATGAGCGATATGTGCGACGACGACGAGGGGGCTCACCAATTCAGTCATCTTTACGACTCAGTGATCCAGAGCACGTCATCATCAACATCTGATGACGTCATCAAGAAACAGACTAGAAAACTAGCTCTGGATCGAACACAATCCACTGAGGAAGACAACAGATATGTTGTTGAAACCAGTATGGAAAATTAGTTAACACACGCATTTTGAATATGTCAATCAATGCAATGGCGTGTTGGTATTCACAATGCCTACAATGGAAAATGGGAGTATATTTGGAACACTTTGGATTTCGCACTTTTTCGTTATTATGTTGTAATTATGGTCTGGAATAAGGTATTTTTTATGAAATTTCAACCCAAGTACGAAGAAGTATTTCTAGTCCTATAAACAATGAAGTAATTGGCCTTCTTGGAATTTTTCTACGAAAAAATCATAAAGAGCGATATGTGCATTTTACCAAATTTTGTGAAATTTAATCTGTTCTAACTTCCAAATATTTCTGCTCCTATAAACAATGAAGTAATTGGCCATTTTTTAACAAGAGGTATTTTCCCTGATTTTCTAAAACGGGACCTGATTACCTTGACTAACCCTGTATAATCGTTATAGAGATGTCGACCTTCAATCAACTATAGAACTAGTTCAACTTCAAATGCGGAACTAATATGACTGCAAAATAAACAACATATACCTGAGGGTCTGGACTTTGAAACAAATATGTTTCAATATGAAATTGTGCCAACTTATCATGTTTTTACTCTCGACAAGGATGTAGCATAGATACTATTATCGTGGGAAACAAGTCTGAAATCACGACGTGAATCTTTTCTGCGAGTACCTACACTTTCAGACAAGCTTATAGCTTTTTGTTTTAATCACTGATTTAAAGAATGATGCCACTTCAAGCTAAAGTTGTACTGCTGGTGTATATCGGGCTGATAGTTTTGAATAAAACAATATCGCAAATACTAGGTGAGTGAAATAAAGAACATTATGTTTTCACATTCATGAAACCAGTGTGCCATAGTGGGTCAACCCCGCTAGTCATAAGGGTCGCTAGTCATAAGGGTCATTGGTCATAATGGTCGCTAATCATAAGGGTCGCTAATCATAATTCAAATAGAGGTTCGTTAGTCATAAGGCTCGTTAGTCATAACGGGAAAATTGGTTCGTTAGTCATAATTGAAACAAAGGTTCGCTAATCATAATAGACACAAAGGTTCGCTAATCATATTGCGACAAAGGACCACTAGCCATAATAAAAATGAAGGTCCGCTAGTCATAATTAAAAAAGGTCCGCTAGTCATAATTAAAAAGGACCGCTAGTCATAAATAGACAAGCAGTTCGCTAGTCATAATAAGAAAAATGGTTCGCTAGTCATAATGAAAAAAGGGTTTGCTAATCATAATATGAAAAAGGACCGCTAGTCATAATAAAAATAAAGGTCCGCTAGTCATAATTAAAAGAGGTCCGCTAGTCATAATGGGGAAAATGTTCGCTAGTCATAATGGAATAAAGGGTCCGCTAGTCATAACAGATTACTACATGTTAAATTTATGTTTAAAAATGTGTTTAAAACTTCAGACAACCATAGTTGTTTAGGTCACCGGTTAAACAAATATTTAAAAACTCTGATTAAACATTTGAACAGACTTGTTTAAATATTTAAACAGTTGTCCTTTTTGTTGTATTGTCTAGCACGGAATATAATTAATTAATCCTGTTATTATAAAGTCATAATCGCTGATCATAATTTAAAATCAAAGTGATTCTAGAACCGCAAATCTCGCCTTGCGTTGTGTGGGGCGATAGTCAAGGGATTATGTGTGATTACGGGGTGTAAATATCGTCCCTCTTATAGTCCCACGGTGTTTACTTTTCGGGTGCTCACTGTTTTAATGTTGAAATGGCCATTGAAGTGGCATGACACAAGCTATTCCGGTTCAGTTTTCGAAAAATCAATAAACTAACTTCTTGTTTGAAAAAAAAAACCTTTAAAAAGGGATTTGTCAGCACATGGTCGTTCGTTTCTGTAATATTGAATTGAACTGTTAATGAGAAGCAAGGAACGTGAGAAGATAAGAAAGTGGAGGTATTTAACAAAATAATTTATGCCACCAATATAGAACATAATTATGGTGTTCCCAAACTGATACAAAAAAGGGTGTTAAAAAGTGTTCCTTGTTTAACACCGTGTTCAAAATAGAACATGATAACTTTTCAGCTGACTAAATCCTGTAAAGATATTATATTGTTTAAAATACGTGTAAGTATTTCTAATATACAAATCTTGAACACCTATTGGTGTTAATAACCAGAACACCTTTTTTAGGCGTTCTCAACAAATTGAATGGAAAACAAATTTAAATTAGTGGATGGAATTTATGATCCGTTGGGTGGCTCCGGCAAAAAAAGAGAGAAAAAGCTTACTTCAAATTATAGCTAACTAATTTGACTTGATTTGAAATGGTCCATTCTGACACTTATTTATGAAGTTGATCATCCCGATAAGAAAACATTTCGTATCCTTCTCCCTGTAGATTTGTATCACTAAAAAGGGGCATATTTTGTCGGAACCCAACCATGATGGTACATAGGCGAGGCGTATGTTTTGTGGAAATGTAATGTGATTTACCTGAATTTTGCAGTAAGGGTGCTTGACAAGTTGGCGATAAATGATGTAGTAAACATGCGCGTGTTTTACTTTCATCAGACGTATTTTTGTTTTAAATAGACTTATACAATTATATTCCTTGACATATGCGCGCGTAGCGAGTACAAATGTCTTCATACTTTTATACAAATTTATACGAATTAGGTTTCGATTCCCTCGATTGACATCTTGACATTGGATAAAGTATATAAAAACCCTTTCCCCGAATGACTTTAATAATAAACAACATTTATAAAGCGCAAAATCTAAAGGTTTCTAAGCGCTATACAATACAACATGCACAACATATTATAAATACACTATAAACAACAACCAAATTGACATAAATACAGGTAACCCAGCACTTTAGCACTTTAGTAACCCAGCACTTTAGTGCTGGGTTACCTGCTCCTGATAACATGCGCGCGTTGGCGCGAATTTCTTTCTTTCTCTAAACTCAGTTAGGCCTATAATTAATGTATATTTTGGTTTGAAATGGGGTTTTAGAAAAATAAATGTTTCATACTTTTTTCATACTATTTGTATACGAATTTGGTTTCAATTCTCTCAACTGACGCCTTGAAATTGGATAGTATAAAGTATATAAAAAGGATATTTTCCCCCGGTGAACACCAGTTCGACCCTATTACGTAAACAATGGGGCAGCTGCGTATTTCAGGGAATGATGCCTTAAACTTGCTACGGCACACCGTGCAAGATTTTAACAACATATTTGCACGAATCTGGCCCTTATTAAGGTACATTTTTCTTTTCAACGGGCTTTTATAATGATATTCCTGGATAAATGCGCGCAGAGCGAGATTTGCCATTTTTATACTAAATTGCCCATCATCAAACCGGGCATGGGATAAATTAGATGTTTAGATGGAAAATAAGTAAATTCCTTAGATTCTTCAAATATGTGCAATTCACCCAAAGTCAAGGGGGGGGGGGGGCGATCCCTTACTTATCCGGTCCCATGATTAGCTTCATGAAAGTCACCGAAGTTACGTAATGCACGCTTACACAAAAAGTGTTTGGATGGTTAATCTCTTCTCTTCTCCAAGTTTCTTTTCGATTTTCACTTTTTTCCACTCATTTAATTTTCAACTCTACACTATTCTTTTCCTTCCCCTATTTCCTTCCTACCCTTCGTGTTTCTCTTTCAGTTTCCCTTTCCTTTCATTTTTATCTTTCTCTTCTCCATTTCTTTTCTTTCCTTTCCCTTCTTCTTTTCTCTCTCTATCCCTCTCTCCTCTTCCTTTCTTTCCCTTTTCTACCCTTTCCCCTCTCTTTCCCTTTTCCCTCTCCTTTCCCTTTTCCCTCTCCTTCCCCTTTCCCTCTCCTTCCACTTTTCCCTTTCCTTCCCCTTTTCCCTCTCCTTCCCCCTTTCCCTCTCCTTCCCCTTTCCCTCTCCTTCCCCTTTTCCCTCTCCTTCCACTTTCCCCTCTCCTTCCCCTTTTCCCTCTCCTTCCCCTTTTCCCTCTCCTTCCCCTTTTCCCTCTCCTTCCCCTTTTCCCTCTCCTTCCCCTTTTCCCTCTCCTTCCCCTTTTCTTTCTCCTTCTCCTTGTCCCTCTCCTTACTCTTTTTCTCTTCCTCTCTTTCCTTTCTTCTTCCCTTTGATTTCTTTTAGTCCGGTTTAATATGAGCTAGCATTCCCGGTTAAAGCCGTCAGGGAGGGGAGGCACTCTGAGAGACGAGGTAGCAGGGACATACACAAATCATTGCCCGGTTATGTTGAGACCTGTGCCGGAAACGTACAGAGTGGGAAGCGTGTTACATTTCGTATATGTAGCAAAAGCAATATAAAACAAACCCTTTATTTTCTCTCTCTCTCTTCTATCTCCACTTCTCCCTGTTCTCCATCTTCTTCACCTTCTCCTCTTCTACTTTTTCTTTTTTTGAAGGCCAGGGACCTCAGGCCCCTGGCTACACCAATGGGAACCTATGGGCCCAGAATCCCCATTCCATTATGCTCCGCTGTACAACATACACACAGGGCCTAGTGTACGACTTTGCAGTGCTCTAAACCGGGGCTCTAAAAGTCTGCGTCTTTGTTACGATGAATTCGTAAACAGCATACATCTAGTAGCATAATCTATTGCTACCGGCCCATGCTGGCGGTGATCTTGTAAACAGTCTAAATCTGCGCTGAGAACCAATGGAGATGGTGTAAACTTTCTTAGCTATTTTAGAATAGTAATTAATTTCTCTTTCATTGAATTGAAAGGGGCATTGAGAGATACGTAGGGGAGTGCGCCCTCAATTTTCCTGTACATTTGGGTTTTTTTTGCACCAAAGTAATACCTTAAAAGGAATACGAACTACCATCTGAAACCGTTTACCTTAATTCATAGTATATCATGTAATATTCCACTCATTTTCGATGTAGAATCCGGCACATATAGCTTCACTAGAATGTCTATCAAGCGCCATCACTACAAGCGTTTTCCCATGAAATATTACATTTCAGGGTTCTATTAAACCATATGTATTGAAACTATTTTTTTTCTTCATATTTCATATTCATTACCAATCTCACTGTGTCCCCTTTTCATATCTTTGGATGGACAAATAAACTTAAGCGTACACATCCCCCATTTAGACATGTTAAGATAAGGAATGGGCTACATTTTGTTTGGTTTAAATCAGCAAATTAATTATCAGGTATTATAATTTAGTTATTTTTTGTTTAGGCCTTTATCTTAGTTTTTCTGGCAAACCTTTTAATTCATAATTATAGCGCGCGGGCTATTTTGTGTAGGCCCACAAATATGACTTTAAAAAAGGGACTAGCGCACTTTTTTTTTAAATATTAGGACTACTAGCGGACCTTTTAACAATTATGACTAGCGGACCGTGTGAAAATTTATGACTAACGGACCGTTTTTTCTTCAATAAGGTTCGCTAGTCATAATTAAAAAAAATATGACTAGCGAACCTTTTTTATTATGACTAGCGAACCTTTAGGTATCTTATGGCTAGCGACCCTTATGACTATACGAACTTTTTTATATATTATAACTAGCGGACATTTTGAAAAATTATGACTAGGGGACCGTGTGTAAATTTATGACTAGCGGACCGTTCTTTCTTCAAAAAGGGTCGATAGTCATAATTAAAACATTATGACTAGCGAACCTTATTTTATTATGACTACCGAACATTTAGGTGTTTTATGACTAGCGACCCCCTATTGTGATTATGACTAATGAACCTTTTGGTATATTATGACTAGCGAACCCTTTTTCATATTATGATTAGCGGACCTCTATCATTTTTATTACTAGCGGGCCTTATGACTACTTACCCTCATTTTTATAACTAGTAAACCCTCATATATATACGTTTATGACTAGCGCACTCGTGGTATAGGAAAATGCACGTTATGACTAGCGACCCTTATGACTACCGGGTGGACCCCGCCATGGTTATACCGTAATTTTTTTTGGTCGCTGCAAATGAATATTTTCTTAAATTGATAAATATGTATTGAATGAAAAGTATTGACGCGCAACATAATACATGTAGACCTCTATTAAACCTGTATATGAAAATATTTTACTGTTTTTGCTTTCGCTAGATTTAGTGAACCATTCATCATGTAATTTATAAATTAAACATAAATTTTTATTGAAATAGTACGAAGGATGATTCTTTTTCTGAAAAATCCATGGTGTAAAGTATAATAAGCTTATAAATACACCTACACTGCAAAAACACCGGTGTTAAAAATAACACTGTTCGGTGTTCTGAGAGGTCCACACCAATTAGTGTTATTTCAACACTATCTTGGTGTTACATTAACACTTACAGTGTTATTCGTCACACTTGCAGTGTTAAAATGACACTACATGGTGTTGATATAACACCAAGAATTTAACACCGGTACACCGGTGTTGGTGTGGACCTCTCACAACACCATTGGTGTTATTTTCAACACCGGTGTTTTTGCAGTGTACGCGTAACATTTCATGCTCACTTGGCACTTCATACAACTATATACAACTATTTGACATCTGATCTCCTAACTGGCTTTTTGTAGTGATGACCGCCGAGTGGTGTAGCGGGTGGTATACAGGGGCGTCAATCCACATTTAAATGTGGGGGGGGGGGGGACATCATAAGTTGCCCGTCCCAAATTAAAAATAAATTGTAACTGAATTGTTGTAATAATGAATGTGCGAAGCACCAAGGTGCGAAGCACCGCGTTCCCCGCTTGCGCGGACAGGGGGAGTCTGACGGGGATGTGCCCTTCCCCTTCAGCGTTTGATTTTTTTTTCAATTTTCGAACCCAATTGGTGTAATTTGGTGGGTACTTTGACCGATATTTTATTGAAAGGTTCGTTGTTAAATGTTGATACAAATGAATATTTGGTTTTGATCGAGACCCATTATAATGGAGAAACCTATAGAAGAAATGCGCGCAAAGCATGTGTCGCGGAGAGCGAGCGCGGGCGAGATTTATAACACGCGTGCGTTATCCAAGTGTGCAGAATCTATCAGATCTGACACCACCAAATTTTGTGCGTGGTAAGGATTAAATTTGGAAACCTTAAATAATATTTAATAGCCACGTGGGTTCGTCTGCAGGGCAGAACCATGCGTTTTCGGCTCAGTAACGCGAACCAATGACACGGGACGAATACTAAAGTTCACAGTTTATTTTCGCTCTCCTTCTTACAGCATATGTTACACAATATATATCACAACGTCGGGTTTATTTTACAACATCCAAAAACAATTACAACTAGCAAAACTTTATAATATAAGATTGGGTCAAGGGTCTAAGTCTCAACTGTCTTGGTCAAATGTTTTACAACGGTCCGTCCTACTACTTCCACAACAACCTCAAGTCAACCTCGACCTTATCTGACCTGTACTGACCCGACCTGACCTTGTAACACAAGGTAAACACCTATGGAAGATAAAAGTACACGTTAATTTCCATACATACAATTTTAATGGTCAAAATACCATTACCGTTACCGTTACATGAGATAATATTTACAACTATTTTTAAGTAAGACATAGGTGATCTGAAAGCGAGGACTGTCTCCTCTATTCCGGCCGAAAGTATTGGCTCTCTTTCGGCATCTCTCTTCCTCGTTCGTTTTCTCGGTGCTTGCCCTACACCTGTTGTTTTCTCGGTGCTTGCCCTACACCTGTTGTTTTCTCTGGTGCTTGCCCTACACCTGTTGTTTTCTCTGATGCTTGCCCTACACCTGTTGTTTTCTCTGGTGCTTGCCCTACACCTGTTGTTTTCTCTGGTGCTTGCCCTACACCTGTTGTTTTCTCTGGTGCTTGCCCTACACCTGTTGTTTTCTCTGGTGCTTGCCCTACACCTGTTGTTTTCTCTGGTGCTTGCCCTACACTGTAAAACAAACGCTTGACCACTGATAAACACCACAACACGCCCACCCGCTGCCGCTCACGTGCAAAGGTACAGGAGGCCGTCAACCGTCCATCGTCAACAACCCCCACCCCATCTCCACACGCAAACAACAACAAACAAACGTGCTGCAGTGCCCACCAACAGCCAAACGGCCATCTCCACAGTGTACACGTCACACCTCCTTCCTCGGCGCTTGTTCTCCGCTTAATTAACAGATCACCACCGTCTTATCTTACCTGGTTATATAACGGGCCAAAAATACAATCTCTATCTACATAGGCTTTACACTCAGCTTACTCGGCCTACGTATCGTATTACACGCACTAAGGTAAGTATAATAAGCCTTAAGATTTCCCCTGTTATTATTGAGAACAACTATTAATTATGTCATAACGAGTTACAAATATTTTTCCAACATCTCAAATAATACGGGCAACTCAACTGCACTATGTCCTATACAACACTGATCTTTACTAATTTAGAATGACAATAATTTGCTTACAGCTTATCTGCTTTCATGAATTTCGACGAAATAACTCATGCATGGACTCCATTGGGAAGTATGACTCACCTTTACATAACGCACCTTTATAGAATCTTAAACTACACATTTGTATCGAATAATTTGGTACATACAAGCATACAATACAAAAATAATTAACCTTGATTACCTATGGCTATGGGTGTCCACTACAAGATAATGATCGTCTGACTCCACTCCGCTACCAATGTTCTGCCTACAAGGATAACACACAGCACAATCTGAATGTCTCATTTTTGTATACAATCAAAACAATCCAATCGCGCCATTATGCACCACTGCTAAAATACTACACATTGAATTGACTCAACATGCCAACTAATTTTGTCATTGGTACAAATATTTTACCTGTCGCCACATACTCATGCAATTTGATACAGCGAATATTTTTGGAACACTCTGTAATGATCAACGCGCCCAAAATTCACTTTATAAAACATCCAAGCACACCGCGCCATTAATTTAAACCCGCTTCCAAACATCAAATGCCGCGCCGACAGATGGTGCTTGTATTGGCACGATACGCTAATTGATTATATGCATTGGTACTGTTACACACACAAGTCTGATAGTTTCGAATATTTTCAACACTCAAAAACTGCCCAAAATCCTTCCAAACATACAAATCAGGGCTAGATTATGGCCACGCACAACGCTATACGACATATCATCATTCACAATCGAATTTTTGAAGTAATCTGACACAATCAAAACGAGAAATTTGGGGTATCAAAATGCGATGTTAAAATGATGAAAATCAAAGTGAATGGCGAATCATTTTATAATGTTCTGTCTCAACTCGATCAGGAAAATGTACCAAACTTCTTCCAAATTTCGAAATCTATCTCAATTTTTGATCCAAATAGTTTCTATACATAACTACTGTACTTACTCTACAAGGATGCCTACCAATTCGTCCGATTTTCGCAAGATTTGGAAGTTTTCTTTTCCAGATCTCCCGTTTTCCAACACAACGTATTCAGCATTACCAACAAATACCCTTTTTCATATTATTATGTTGATAATTATTATAACATATTGAAACGTAAACCATGTTATTTACTGGTCTGTACATGTAGACCCCATTGTACAAACCAGTAAATGACATGGTTTACGCAAAGTACGCTAGTTTTCTTATTTTGCATTGGATTGATCTTATATTTTCAGGATATCATAATAATTAATTGGGCTTTACATTGAGTCTAAATTGGTCATGGTCCAATGATTATAATAATAATTACACCGTCATGAAATAGAGTCCTAATTTTTTTGAGACACCCTGTAGCTCTCGTATTGACCATGTTAGCGTTCGAGATGCCCGCGCTACCGTTATTCTTAACAGTTAGTTTTTTCCTACTCCGAGTCGTTATTCCAAACAAAATGTAGCATAAAATAGTCTACAGATGTTGGCAAACACTATCATGTACACAATATGGCCACACAATGAAATAATTACGGCAAATTACGTCTGGATTGGCTAGAAAAACCGGACCGGCGATGAAGTACGTCTTATCTGCATGCCGCCATTGATATTTTATCTCAGTGCCTTGACGAACCTAAAGCTAGTCCAGCCAGCTTGACTTACCTAAAGCTAGTCTAGCCAGCTTGTCTAATAAGCTAGTCCAGCCACAGACTAGTCCAGCAGAACAAAGCAAACTAGTCAGGCTGAGCCGGACTAACCTTAAGCAAGTCATAACCTATCCAGCAGGCTTGACTAACCTGCTTGACAAGTTTAAGCCAGTCCAGCAGGCTTGACTAACCTGCTCGACTAGTTTAAAGTTAGTCCAGCCTTTGTCTGACTAGTTTAAGTTTTCAGTGTAGGCCCTCTCGTCTTTATTGAGAGTAGACTGTCCTCTCCGTCGAATCCAGATTCAGCCATCTAGTTGTTTTGTGCGCTTCCTTATCAAAGACGTTGGCCTCATTCAACCCGCTAACGTGATTAGTAGCTGCAACATGTTCATACCGCGGATTTGTATTGCTCATCTATTGATGTTTTCCTTTGAGCCCGCGTGTAGGATTTAGAACTGATTTTGTTAACTTCAGTCCGGATCTTTCAGTTTTGTGTTCCTTGAGCCATGTGCCAAAAAATCTGCTGTTCTCTTCAACGTAAATTTAGGACAACTTTTGCATGGTATTTCGTATATAATTTCTGCCGTTTGATGAGGATCTCTCGTCCTTTGGATGGACCAACAACGTGTTGCGTAAGGTGCAGTGAAGCTTCATAGCAGTCGCGAACCGTGTTTTTTTCCCTGAAGACACGCGAGGCTTTCTCCCGGCCTGCATTTACGACAAGGTGATCTGCACTACAAAAAGGCAGTAAGGAAATCAGATGTCAACTAGTTTGATGAAGTGCTCAGTAAGCATGAAACGTTTACGCATACATTTAAGCATAAGCTTATCATGGGTTTGTCATAATTTTTGTTTTATTGGTCCTTTTTGTGTGCAGAAGAACAGACACTAGTGTGTCCAGATACAACATGGCGAATGCATTATGACTCATGCTATCGACTGTCAAATAAATCTGTTACTTACGCCGACGCCGCTAAGGCATGCATGGATGAGTGCGCTGTATTGACGAGTATACTGACGTCAGATGAGCAGAATTTTACTACAGGTAAGGCCAAACAAAAAAATATGTTTGTCTCAAAGCTTGCGCGCGCATTGGTTTTGAAATGCCCAAAATACCGTCTGAAGTGCAGGAAATTGTAAAATCAAATTTGTTTTTCAACCCTTTTTTTTAAATAGTTTTTATTAAAAATATCGGCAGATTATCCGTTTCTCAAATATTTATATGACTCAGTTCCGCTAATGTTGTAACATTTGGCTTTTCAAACTTGTAATAAATATTGTTATGGTCTGTGTTGTGATTTTAAATTGTTAACACTGTTTTGTTTTTTAAGGTCTTTCTTACGTTCTAAATTGAAACACAGAACATAAAACTGGGCTCAAAAAGAAACTTACATTTTTTCACATGGTCATATCTTGGAAATCTGTCCATCAAAATGAACCAAAATGACACACAGGATTACTGACATGTGTTTAGAGTAGAGTATTGAAGTAATCCGGTATAACATTTTGGTTCATTGTGATGGACAGATTTTCAAGATAGGTAGGATTTTAAGATATGACTATGTGAAAAATGTTAAGTATATTTTTAAAGAAAATTAAAAAAATAAGATACTACAAAACCCACTTGTATACATTGATTTACTATTGTTTTATTGTCTTTACTGTCCTTCCATTACACAACTACATCACAATAATTAATTACAAATAAATAAAAAACAATATCATAACGTGTCAACGGTTGCAAATAGCAAGAGTACAAATTGACACCAAAAAAAATGTAAAAAATACAAAAAAATATGGAAGACAAGCTTTGAGACCATTTTTTTTTTTGGGGGGGGGCCTAATGAAGGCTTAGTTATTTGTATGTATTTATAGGCACAATGGGAATTTGGTGGCCAAAAGTATTACAAACTTGTGTGAAGACGACTTTACGTCTTGAATTGTTAGCTTTCCCGTTTGTATGTTTTTTGTTTGTTTTTTGTTTGTTTTTGTATTTTCTTGTTTAGTTTTTTGTTTTACTCTTTCAAAGTTTTTGTCCAGTCACTATTCTTAGTTGCAACCTTACATCCAATGGTCAGGCAGATTAAGAATGTGTTAGCGTTATAAGTTGGCGTAAGCAACACTGTTAATTTGCACAAATCCAAAATGGCTGCCATAATATGGGGATAAACAAAGGCTTTAATCAAGGTGAAAAGCATACCATCCTCTTCGTCTAAGCACAAGGATTTGAGAAATATTTGACCCATATCTAATGTTTCGTTAATGAGGTATTTATTAACCGTAAACAGTTTATTGCCCTTTGCATATGGTGTCATGTCAACATTTAAACTGGCTCCGATTTAAATAGTCAGTAAGATCGAACTGAAAAATACGAATTTTTTTTAACATTCGTGTTCGACTACTGATGTCCCCATTTTTTTATTTTATAGAATATCAGCGTCCCGATGTACATAGTAAAGTATGGAGGGGTACAGTTTTGTTAAAGTTTTTAAAAGTTCGTGTTGGCGTGGTCTGTCACACATGATAAATGACGTGAGGTGTGCGTTGGTGTCAGTTGAACGTAAAATTGAGATTAAGCCAAATTAAGATTATTCAAAGATGAACTGTGCACGGCATTCGGGGAAAGTTAAAAAATCGGTGTGATTGACAGCAGCTATAATTACATATTGGTAAAAATGGCGGCCTCCAGAAGTGCCTCGTGATAGCGCTGTACGATTTAATATATTCGTATTTTTTAATCGAACTTATACTGTTAAATGAGTAATGTCTCAAAATGTTGATCACATGGATTTCTGACATTATTGTTATTACTAGTATTTGTGTGCTATGTATAGGGGCCAAGAGTCAAAAGTATATAGGTCTAGATGAAGTTTTGCCTTTTAATTCTATATACAGCATGCTCTAGAAGTAATAATTTACGACCGAAATAGACGAGTAATTGACTTTAATAAGGATTAAATTCCCTTAACATAATAGGAATTGCTCACCAACAAGAAGTATGGATTGGCTTAAATGACATTGACAACGAAGGCATTTTCATATGGTTGGACGGCTCAATAGTAGGTTCCAATGTTAACGCTTGTAATTCTAAATAATGTATTTCATTCAGAATTATCCTGATATTGACGCTTTTAACCTTAGTATAGGTTATGTCTGAAAATGCCTTTAAAAAGATGTAGATTTATGTAGGCTCGTAGAATGACGTAGATAGCCAGCAAAGTCAGCAGTTGCTGTCTTGGATCTACCAGCCAACCAGGTTGCCTGGATCAGTGGCGTGCGCAGGATATTGTGAGTGGGGGGGCCACCTGGCCATAAATGAAATTCCCCCGACTATTTGAGTAAAGAACTGCACGCGTAGCGTGCGAAAATTTTCGAATTTACACCTTTTTTTGCACGATTGAGCTACATTTTGGCTCTAAACAAGCTTGTACCAAAGAATATTGCATTTTGGGAAGACATATGGGCCATTTACAAAAATGGGACCACTTCAGCTTTGGAAAATTATGAAAATAAATTGTTTCAAATCTGCTTACTTTGATTGTTTTTGATGACCCAATAATGATAAAGTTACTAGAACAATAATGTTTGCGAACACCACTGCTCACATTTTTACGCACGAAACCATGTAATTCAGGTGTTTTATATGTTTTTTCACTCGGTGAACGGCGTTATCTAGTGTCATATTGCATTGGCAGTATTGCGTCCCTAACTAAGTCCGAATATGATATAAAAATTATTGTTTTTTTGTCGTTGAGAGGTCTCCCCATAACAATATTTGACAAGCTATGCGACAGAAGAATGAATTTCATTGTTTAGCCTCAACAAATCTCTTGCTATGAATCAACGCTTTTGACAACTATGTGCTTTCAATTTTGTACCTTTTTCCAAAACTTGTTTTGTCAATTTTAATCTAGTAGAAGAATATTCCCTTCTGTAATGTATCAATTGTTATATTTTCTTTAAGCCCAACATTGAAATTGTATGTCATTATATAAAGATAACTTTGTATGCTATTTGTAATGGTATTATTCTTGGATAACGCCGTTCACGTGTATGATAGTTATGGGATTGAAACAAAGATAAAACAATTGAAACTGACATAAATCATGTAGCTGTTACAGAAACTTTATTTGTTTTATAAATTTTAATACTAAAAAATGATTTAAACCATACATTTGGGCTGAATTTCCCAATATTGACCGTCAAAACAGTGGTCAAATATTTAATTTTCACTTTAAATGTTTTATATAGCTTGCATTTTCGTTTAAAAGGGATATGTACCATTACATTAACTATTGTATTAAATTACATGCACACTGCATCGCATCTTGTGAAGTTGTTCTCTTTTTTATTTTATTGATATGGACATTTTAGGGTGAATTCCGTTATCCCTGTGAACAGCGTTATCCATGGTTATCCTGACATACACACGCGCAATAAGCCTGACGAAAAACACATGCTCAATACTTGCTCAATAGAGCGATTTGGCTATGTGTAGCGCTATAGTAAACACTCATATATTTGGACTATGAGCCATATATTTACACTTACAGCATATTCTAGAAGAAACCGTTTAGTTCACAAAGTGAAATGCGTTATATAGAACACGAAAGAAGAAGCAAACTCACTGTTTTCAATGTTTCGCTGCTGTATCTAGACTTCTCAAAGATTTTCCAAAGAAGAAAGATTGTGCTCTTGCAATATTTTCTTCAAATGAGGGTGATAACACTTTACAGGATAACGCCGTTCACGATAACGCCTTTTACGTTTTCATCCCTTTTCGGACCCTCTGCAAGCCATATGGTTGCATTTCTATTTTTTTCGACACAAATGGTGAGAAAAACATTGGACCTATAACATATTACCTTTTATACGGTAACAGAATACCTACTTTACCGAGAAATATCGATCACGGAGTTCACAAGCTTAAAACAGTCGTTTGAAATACTGAACTTCTACATTTTTTACAACCCAAATGATGTGCCAGAGACTTTCGAGGTGATATAATTTTAATAGCGTGGTGGGTTTGCTAGAGGATTGTTCATAAACGATTGCAAGTGTATTACATTCAGTTTATGTTGGAACGCTAGCTGTGCGGATATCGGAAATTACACACATTTCGTGGAAAGTTCATTTGATATTAAAAGTGCACGTTAAGATTAATGTAGGTAGAACTAAATGCCTTTATATTTTGGTTTGATACGTTTGCTACATGTACTCGTACCAAAATATTACAAAAACTTGAATTGAGAATTAAAGTCAGCAGCATAACATTGAGACCTCGAGCTGTGGAAACAGTGTTTTGGTGGTTTTGAGGGCCTTTCAGTACAAATATGAACCTGATAATGTCATTCAAAGTATGACAAACCATGGTGTTCTGAGTAGAACTCATCGAGTTTTACCATAATATTAATAAACATTTGTGATATATACTTGCAGTAAGATTTCCCGGATCAAAGAATGATAAGAAGCCAAGTGGTCCCATTTTTGTGGAATGGCCCATATGCGCGCGTAGTGCGCGAAATTTTTTCATCTGTGTTTTTGACTATCATAATTCCATGATGACACTGACCTAGCCTCCTTCTCAATTCCCCCGACTGGCCTAAGTTTCCCCCGACTGACTCAATAGTGGGGGGCGGGGGGGGGGGGGGGGGGGGGGGGGGGCCACTGGCCTGGATATCCTTTCAAACATGCCATTGATTGATAAAGCTTATCGAGGGACGACATGGAGCAGAAGTTCCCCTCGCACTGAGGTGAAAAACCCTTTGATCGATAGACATACGAAACGCTTGCAATAGAAGCACACTGCTCTACTATTACATTAATGTTTTAATTAATTTTGATTTTCATTACATTTCTAAAAGTCAGAGTGCACCTTATGAAATACGATCCATATACCAAATATTGTACCTATAGAATTAAATTAGACCGGCTTAACAAATTTGGGTATCAATGTAATCCGTGAAATTATGAAATGCCTATAAACGACGTACTAGCGTTGCTTTAAATTTGTCTATAAAATGATCGTTGTTTAATTATAATGACAATTTGTTCACAGTTTGATAATTATACAAATTGGGATAATGGCCAGCCAGATGATGGTGGCGGTGGCTGTTTATTTTGTAGTGAGGACTGCGTACATATGAAAGGCAATGGAAGGTGGAATGATGGAAAATGCTCTGTATGGTTAGGATCGTCGAAGAAAATAAAGTACATATGCAAAACTGATGGTAAGAATCCGTATGTTTGGAGTTATCTCATGCATTTTGATTCATCATAAATATTTTGATTTTTGAACTCTTGTTTGCATGGAAATGTCACAAAGAATTACAAGCTAACCCCACGCACAGCTGTCAACATTGGGTTTTTGAGACCAGAAATATAAGCTGGCTAAAAAAAGCATTGATCAATCAATATTTCAGCTTTTTATGAACTGGTATCATTTGTCTACTCGAGTCCAGTAAATACCGTATATGAACTACTTATCACAAGATATTATTAATTAGAGAATCAATGTATTGTTTTTAGCCCGTACCCGTGTTATATTGTCTGACATGAATGTGGGCGGTAGTATTATACAAAATACTACCTAACGCAAATACATTATGTCAGACAATATAACACGGTATACGGTTTAAAACAATACCTTGATTCGCATTCTTAAACAGTCATACTTTAGAAATCTATTTAATCAGGGCACACATTTGTCAGCTTTTACCCATGTTAGTATCAAATAACCTACACACATTCCATCCAATCCTGTGTACGGAGCCGAGAGTACGCAATGCATCGGCGTAATGCGCTGCATCATGCACGCAAGAAAATCGCAGAAGACTCACTGAAGAAATGCGCGTTATGGAACAAAACTATAGTTGCGCGCGAGGTTGGCCACGCTAATTAATGTACGCCGTGTTATATTGTCTCATGTAAATGTCGCCGATTTCTCTGAGAACCAATGAGAATTGCTTAAACATTCTCAGCTGTTAAAGAAAGAATATCCGTGATTAGCCTTGCCAATGGTTGAATCCAATGATGGGTTGAACTGGATTTGTTCTCAGCACTCGATCCAATGGACAACTCTATTTCAAACCACACACATATCCAAATGAAACAAATTTTGTACCACGTAACAGATGTTGCCATCCAACATTCCAATATAAATAAGGGTATTTCATTTCCAGCAATAACACTACCAACTACTGAGGTTACCTCTAGTAAACCCATGTCAACAGAATCATCTCAGACTTTAACTGCCTCTACCACTACAGCTGCAGTCACTCCCAGTAGTACATCGTTCTTTTACTCAGGTTGGTTTACATCTTGAATGTGGTTTGATCATTAAAAACATTTGCCAGAAACATCATTATTTAGGCTAACCATATTGGTGGTTCCCTTTTTCTTTAAAAGTTCTTTACTGCAATTGCACTGAACCGATTCTGTATAAATGGTGGCGTATGTATATCAATATATGCGCAACACTATTGCTTGTATTGTTATTTTAGCGGTTTCACGTGGTTTTGTAGGCAACCATTGTTGAAACGGTGAGATGCTTATGTTAATTCAGCCATCTTGATTCTCCACTCTGCTCTCGTCCTGGGCAAATTGGATAAAACTCTTTTGGTCGGTGAGAGGGCGAATTCTCATCTCCTTTCAGCATAACATTCAGTTTGAAAATAATATTGTGCAGTTCAACTAGGATCGAGAATACTCCACAACGCTCCAACACTGTCACGCTCTCACGCCAAAATGATACGCATAGCGGTGGTAAACGCTACCGCTCAGTATTCGAGCGTTGTGGTGGGGAGGCTCAGCCCTTTTCGGCAATCATCAGATGGAGTGAAGGCGTAACCAAGAAGCCAAATAGCCAAAAAAGCCCCTCATCAATATGATATGATGAACATCAGTTTTAAGTAAATAACTGTAATTGTGTCTGTTTTGTTTCACTGCCTTAACTGCCCAGATCAACCGGAATTAACGTCTGAGTATATTTCAACATCCACGAAAGAACCGCGCCTAACTTCAACGGATGGTAGATCTACCGGTCCGGGAGTTCCAGATAAGCAGAGGGATTCGCCTCCAACAGGTACATTTTTTAAATATATCAATTACGTAACGTCCAAAAAGTATGCCACTAAAATACTCATTTCAGTTTGTAGAAATCGGTTTAGTTTGAAGATTGTGCATTTTACAGGGGCATTTTATTTTATTCTTAATAATATTATTCTTATCTTCAGGTCTAATCGCCGGTGTACTCGTTGGAGCAGTTCTGTTGATTGTTATCGTTGTCATCCTTGTGTTATGGTTCAGAAGGTAAAGAGAAGATTAATTAGACATGAAACTTATTCTTGTTACAATAATATGGTATAATTATGGTTGACACAAAATTATATATAGTTGATTGTTAAAACATCGTTAGTTAGAAGTTGCGTTTCATTGGATATAATTTCAAAAAAATACAAACTTATCAAGACAACGAATCAAAACCAATTGCATATAGCGAGCATGTACTTTGAGTACGCCAACAGGTTCTTAAATACTTGAGGATAATTGTATTATTTGGCATTGCTTCCATTTTGACCAGCTAAAATGATACGAAAATCCGTTGAATAATGCATTGTACGATTGTTATTATTTTGAACAGGAAAAATCAACGTATTGACAAATCATTGTATCAACAATTGTCAAAAGCTGCCAATTAGCAGCTTTGTAACAGAAGCTGCCAATTTGCTACATCAAAATATACATTTTAACGTTTTTTGTTATTTTTGGCCAGTGAAAATCGATAAAGCACCAAATAATACAATCCCAAAGTATTTAAGAACCTGCTGCACTTGCAGTACGAAACACCTTCATTGCTGATGGGATAAATAGATAGAAATCGTTATAATTGAGGCTCGATAGATCCTCGAATATTTTATCGAATATAAATTGGATTATACAGTGTGCAGGTGTGTGCGAAAACAAAATACATTATCCGTCGTGATAATTGGAGATCGATAAATCGAATCTTGATATATTGTTTTCAGATCAAGATCTACACAATATCCCGTGACGGAACAAAGTAGTGGTCAGGCGTACGTTGGCCCTTATGACCTAACAATTGATGGTATTAATGATGGTGTCGTTATCCAATCCAATGGCAATGTGAAATACGAGAATACGATCATTGATGAAACGCCGACAGCGTATGAGAACCTGCCAACAAACCAACAAAACCAAGAAGTGACTGAGAGCGACAACGTGTACGCCGCAGTAGATGACAATAGTGTAAATTCACCATCTGTGTTTGATAGTCAGGTATCAGTCATCTACGCAAAACCAATCAAGAACAACTTGAAACAATTGCATGATGAATCCACTTTACCAAGTGACCCAGATGACGCGGAAACTGTAGATGTTAAATCGGATTCAGCTAAAGGTCTTGATGAGGGTAATCTGTCGCCAGCATCAGTGCAGAGAGAAGGTGATGAGAACGAGTTATACGGTGACTTGAATGGAGGAGGTGTGGACGAAGATTTGAATGCAATGACAATGCAGCATATGTCTGAAACCCCAGCTGCGAATACGAAAGAGGGCGCCACCAATATGGATGCCGACTCCGACGAAAACACTGGTTGGGAGGATAACGTTATCTATGGAGAGACTCAACATAAGCCTGATACTATCAAAGACGATGGCGAAGATGAGGGTTGGGAGGATAATAAGATCTATTCTGTGTCAGATAATTAAAAGTGCTGATGTGCCTGGTGCCGCCACTGCTCATAATAACAACACTTTTACTATTCCGCATACTTTCTTTTCATTTCAAGATCATGTCATACAAACGTTTAGGTTCAGGTCTTGATTAGAGTTATATATTATTCTAAATTGGTACCCGTCTCAGTAATTACAATGCTATTTTCTTACACAGAACCGTGTAGTGACTGCCCATCAAAATGTTTAACTTTTATGTCAAATGAAAAATACTTGAATCAAATCCGACCGACTCGTCGAACCATTCAGAACACTGGGACATTAGTGGTATCATTTGTTTCAATTGGTGTTCTTATTCCCCTAAATGATCTCTCCCGCAGTCCTTTTTAATACAAATTTAGCAGCCCCAAACCATTAAACTTTTGAATGTTTCCTTTGTATTTACTTTAATAATAATAATGTCACTTAAAGGATTTTTGTTTTCTGTCAGAACCCAACAAGAAAAAGGGCTGACCTTTTATTTTACTAAGTTGCACAAACACGTACCCCAGGCACTGATTTCAGAAGGTAATTGTAGTGGCCTGTAATGGAAGAAAGAATGATTATCACCTTTATAATGGGATTATACAGCTTGAAATCCACAGCTCCTTAACTACAACTGAAAAAAGTTGTAAAAATACAACAAATTCGAAAATTTGTAAGATTTTTTTTTTCCAATTTTTTTTCCAATTTTTTTTTTTTTTTTTCCTCTAATTTTTTTTAATTTTATTTTTTTATGTGGTTTTCACAAGCTTGTGGATTTCAAGCTAGCTGTAACCCAGTATAAAATGATAATCATTCATATTTCCTATACAGGTACACTATAATTACCTTTTGAAGATGGCAATTGAGTCACTCACTGCGGTTGCACAAACACGTACCCCAGGCACTGATTTCAGAAGGTAATTGTAGTGGCCTGTAATGGAAGAAAGAATGATTATCACCTTTATAATGGGATTATACAGCTTGAAATCCACAGTAGTGGAGCGGATATGTGAAAAAGATGTTCACTTTTGGCAGGAAGCATAAAAATTGGCATATAGGGGTGTTTTAATGCACTGATTTCAAAAAGCCAGGAACCCACATTTTTCGAGCAATGGTGTGGCGGCCATCTTGGATTTCAAAATGGCCGCCATTCAAATATAGGAGATTTAGTAAAGTTGCTCTAAATAAAATATTTTTGAGATTTATACCATGAGATTTCACCAATATGTTCTCTATAACACGGTGCATAATTTTAAGTGGATAGGTTGTGCCAATTGTACTTTGTTTATTACTTGTTACCATGGAAACCATCAAAAATAGACATTTTTGGGCAAAAATACCTCTAAAATCACTCTTATTTGGAGGTTTTTGTCATCTATTCATCATGAAATTGCTTTTAGTATCATCTGCAATTATACATAATTTGGATGAGAAATTTGCATTTCAATTTTGAGTGGTATCCATGGAAACTTTTTCAATGGCGGTTTGACGAAATATATGTCAAAATCACTCATTTTCAACCATTTTCACCAATCTATTGCTGGTAAAACACTATTATAGTGAATCGGGTGTGAAAAAGATGTTCACTACTGGCAGGAAGAATTAAATTTGGCTTAAAGGAGTGTTTTGAAGTGCTGATTTCAAAAATCAAGGAACCCACATTTTTCGAGCAATGGTGCGGCGGCCATCTTGGATTTCAAAATGGCCGCCATTCAAACAATAGATTTAGTAAAATTGCTCTAAATCAACTATTTTTGAGATTTATACCCCGAGATTTCACCAATATGTTCTCTATCACATGCTGCCTAATTTTAGATGGATTGGTTGTACCATTTGTAATTTGGATATTGCTTGTTACCATGGAAACCATCAAAAACAGGCATTTTCAAGGGAATATACCTGTAAAATTGCTCTTAATCAACTATATTTGACATTTATACCCTAATATTTCACAAGTATGTTCTCTATAACATGGTGCATAATTTAAGATGGGTTGGTTGTGCCAGTTGTGCTTTGTTTATTACTTGTTACCATTGAAACCATCAAAAATAGACATTTATGGGCAGAAATACCTGTAAAATTACTCTTATTTGTCCACTATTCATTGTGATATTGTTTTAGTATCATCTGCAATGTACATAACTTACACATGTATAGGCCTACACGTACAAATGTACATAATTTAGGTTATAAACTGGCATTTTAATTGAGTGGTCTCCATGGAAACCTTTTAAATGGCAGTTTGGTGAACAAACAGGTCGAAATCACTCCTTTTTCAACAATTTCAAAATGTTCACCACTCTATTAGTTTCTAAACACAACAGTTCAATATATATTTCAGTGTGGATGAAAAAAAGAAAGTTGGAGATACGAGGTTTTGAAAGAATAGAAACGAAAAAACTGCCATAAACCAGTCCGTATATCAATTCAAGCCATTTGCAATAAAATCTCACCTCTAGTTCACACATTTGCTGCGAAATATCAAGAAAGTTGTAAGTTTCCCCTCAGCACATGGTCAGCACTTTGTGTTTCAAAACCTCGTATACATACGAGGTTTTGAAACACAGGTGCTGAAAAAGCCAAATTTGTCTGCCTTCTGATTGGCTGTGACAAATAAAAACATTACCATCATTTGCATAATGTCTCTGACATCATGATAAACACACAAAAATCAATTTTGAGGTCAGTTGGAGATACGAGGTTTTGAAAGAATAGCGACGAAATTTATTTACCCAACAACGGGGTTGTTCATAGTTTACCCAACGCTAAATAATTGCCCAACGTTCTAACAGTGTAATAACCTTCTCTAAGTGGTTACCACTGCGTCGTGAGATGTGGGCAAAGTAGCTCAGCATTTGGGTGTTGATAGAATGAAGAAGTCGTTTATTATTTCTAATTGTGTTTTGGAAAATACGTGTAGTATATAACATTTAGAAACTTGAAGGTCCTGCCTTCACCATTGTTTAAGTTTGTACCTAATAATCAAGCAATAATTCTCGATCATTATCTTGCCTTGCATACAGGCAATGGTTTCAGGTCCTGTCCTCATAATGACACAATGATTCTCGATCATTACCTTGCCTTGCATTCACACTTCTACAGGCAGTGGTTTGAGGTCCTGTCCTCACCATTGTTCATGTTCGTACATAAATCAAGCAATAATTCTTATTCGTCATTTTGTCTTGAATCTACAGGCAATGGTTTCATGTCCTTTTCTCGCCATTGTTTACGTATGTACCTATAAATCAAGCAATAATTCTTGATCCTAATTTCGCTCTTCTTTGTTCATTCCCTTAAAGCTTACAGTCTAAGCACCCTGTCTTGATGGGAGACGTCCAAGCTTTCAGCCTACGTACACTCTCTTAGGGAGACGACCAAGTACCCATGTATAGGCACCATTTTTAATGTTTATCTGCACCATTCTTAATGGAGACGACTATAGGCTTTCAGTCTAGGCACCCTCTCGCAGGTAGACGACCAATCCCTCAAATCAAGTTTAGGCACCATTTTGAAATTCAGTATAGGCACCCTCTTGCATGGAGGTGACAACCATTTTAGGTGCCATTTTCTTTAATGCAGACGACTTTAGACCGTTTTTCTACATAGTCCCTGCTATTTAACGGCGACAAGATAACCGGCTAGAGAAGCAGATGCATTTGAGCTGTACTGTTTCTAGTTTTTCGCAAAAGACGGCTAATATCTTTAAAACCTGCAAGAGAAGGTCAAGGGTTACGATTGCAGTGCATTGTGTGCACATTTTAGAGTCGAAATAGTGTGCAACTGATCGAGATTCTGTGATGGTCAAGACAACTTAATATTTTCAAACTTAATATTAAAATTGTAATGTTTTAATTTAATTCACACCAAAAAGATTGTGTGCTCGCATTGCAAAATTTCTTCTGTCCCATTGTAGCCTTAAATATTCCGTAATGCCTGTGATAATGTTAAGGGGCAAAAGCGCTTTCGTGATAATATATCATCATCCTTCGTCTGAAGAGCAGGCGACTAGAAGTTTTCTCTATGTACGTAGGTCTTCAGCAAGAGTGATTATCTGTCACAGTCTTTCTTGAATCATGCTTTCATTGTCCACTATTACGTGTTGTATATACATGTAGGTCAAATATGATGTACATTGACGACCAGGTCTTCTTTGGGCGACCAGGTCGTGCAAGCCTAACCTTCGGCAATTGGTATATATATGTAGGTGGCATACATTACTCTTCATCAAGGATTCTCAGCTGGCGGCACTTTACACGGTGGATAAAAGGTGGATAAAAGGCTCTGTAAGTTGGCCATGTCATAAATTGTGGTTTGAAGCATGATCCGTGCGTTATTTAACACTTTCCACGCGGCAGGCGTCTGCAGACGACATTCCAAAATTTCACAAAATGTTAAAAATGACATATTGCATTGAATTTCAATACCCTCTTTGGAATCACCATGAGAAAAGCATTGAAAGAATTTAAGAAATACAAACAAGCCTAGTCTTGGTTATCCTTGTGGTAAACTTTCCCAAATGCACACCATGCTAAGTCCTGCATATTTTAAGGTCACTTGCGCCCGATGCTATAATAGACCCACAGATACCTGAAATCTGTGCCATAATAGACCCACAGATACCTGAAATCTGTGCCATAATAGACCCAAGATACCTGAAATCCGCCACATGGCTGATAGCATACCAATATACCTGGAGTGTTAGGTGAGGACTGCATCAGTTGGCAGTCATCTATACTGTTTTGGATACGCTAATTAATGATGAGGCCAGGTCTTTTGCTGCTGTAGCAGTATTTGTCAGCTGAGCTCACATAATTGTGGTCTCAAGTAAGGCGAAGTCATCTGCAAAATGTAGGTCGTTTTAGAACAACGGCAGGATGCCGTCTCAAGGAAAGTAGATGTGTCACAACTCCTCAGTCAAGATCACATGCAGCCTTCTTCAATAATTGTAGTCTTCAAATATTGCAACAAGGAATGAAGCCAGCCTGTAATGTACCCTGTTGCACTCCAGTGGAGACAGCGGAGACTACTACCACTGGATAGCTTAGTCAGCATGCCATGCGATTTCAGTTTGCCATACACTTTATCAGCGGCTAGAGGATTTAAACTTTAGCTGTACTGTTTCTACAGACATGCAAAAGACGGCTAATATCTTAAAAGCCTGCAAGAAATTTACGGCAGAGGAAGCTAAGAATGTGGTAAAAAGTATGTCATAACACAATAAAGAAAGTATTTTCTTGTGTAGCTGGAGCACTGATCCGCCCTCGTAATCAAACACATGCCCGGTCGGGCAAGCTATACGAGTGATCAGCGCTGATTAGCTCTGCTCCGGGGAAACTTATTTAGCCCGTAGTTAGGACTATTTACCCTATCAATCGGTAAAATGCGATAAAAACATCCAACAGCACATTTGTTTGCGTCCATCTTGTGTGTTTTTCAGGCATGTGTGCTTTTTTTTTGCAAAACATATGCACTTTTTTACAAAACTAGGCAGCACAATTAGTCCTCTTTAAAATACGCAAATTCCCTACCTAATTTACCCATAATGACAATGATCAGTAGAGAGCTACTCCTGGGGAACTATTGCAGTAGACTATAAGGGTGATGAAATGGATGGTTGGTTGGTTGGTTCCTGTCATGACTGACAGCTCGTGACCTCGCAGATACTGCGCCGCAGATGATGATTTTCAGCAAAGGAGTAACAATCACAGAGAGGGAGTCCAGTAATACAGGGTGTATCAGAAAGAACTGTACCGAGGCAATATGATTTATTACGGTATGAATTCGATTGATATTGTTCAAACCGTTTTCACATTTATCTAGCGCAAACGCCCAGCTTTCATAAGAATTTTATATTTTGAAAATCGGACATTTCTGATTGAAAATACAGATTTTCTGGTAAAGATGTTAAATTTCAATTTTGGTCGAAATGATCATTCTAAAAATCTATGAACTTAGGGTTTATTTTTGGTGGCCATATCTCAACTTTTCACATCACTTGTATAACTATTTATTATTTGCATACTTTTGTGGGTGAAATTTGGAGATAAATTCTGATTTTTAATCAGCAAATAAATCGGCATTTGTTCTGTTTGAGTGGTTTTAACTTTCCTTTCTTTGGCGGGAGCTTTGAATATTGCTTATGTGGTGTGGGCTACATTGTTTGAAATGTTGGGTAAGTGGTAGAGAGGATTGATTGAAATTGAAAAATACGTTTTTCATCGATTTTCGATTATGTCTTGCCACACGAGAACAAAAAGAGATATCTCAATGAAATTAATATATAATATAGGAAACATGTTTAACTTGATATTGCACGTGTTAAGATTTAAAACAATAATCAGTTTGTATTTTTTATGTATTTTAGAAACACGGTACAGTTCTTTCTGATACACCCTGTAGATATTATTTGGTCAATCCATCAGGACCAAGATCTGCCTTTCTTTCTCTTCCCTTCAATCATGCCTTGCATAATAACCTTCTAAATACTAATGAAAATGAACAACAACTTAATTCAACGCTATCCTATAATCGATCCCATCACATTAAATCATCAACAGTTTATTGGTATCTATGATCAATGATGCGTCTCATGCTCGTAGCAATTTCTGATTAGCTGTCTAATTTCGCTGAACGCTGTTTCTACAGAGCTCTCACCGCTTTTTAGCCGGCTAATCTCTCTACATTATCCTACTTTTTAAGGATAATTTAAATGATTATCCGTCTAGGCACCAAACATGAAAGATGACTATCTTTCAGTCTAGGCACCCTCTTGCCTCACTGTGTACTGGCTATCGATGCTTTTGCATATACCGCTTCTCAATCCTCAGGTATGAACTTTTGTTTTCACTCAGAAAATGTATTGACAAAGCTCTGAAACTTGCGCTGCAAATAATGTCCGATGTATATTCTTTCGTTGTCAAAAAATGCCTAAATCACAAATACAAACACCTCTGTCCATACTAACATATCATATTTTTACACTGATTTGGGTGACCGTTGTATCCCGGCGTTGTATGGACCCTTTACCTGCTCGTTTCCCAACTGTATGGGATCATTACATTTTGGCTGGCCCTTACCATACCAGTTTGTTCCTGTCATTAGCGTACCTCCCGGATGGTCATGTGCCACCCCCAACGGCTTTGACCGGGAAGGCCAGCTCAATTGGCTACAGGGCAAAAAACTACAAGCCGTTGATTGGTGAACATTTGTGAAAATTGTTGAAAAGGAGTGATTTTGACCTTTTAGTTCAACCGCCATTTAAAAGGTGTCCATGGAAACCACTCAAAACATTATCATCAACATATATATAATTGCAGATCATAACATTATAAAACAGGTATTTCTGCCCATAAATGTCTATTTTTGATAGTTTCCATGGTAACAAGTAATAAACAAAGCACAACTGGCACAACCAACCCATCTAATATTATCCACCATGTTATAGAGAACATACTTGTGAAATATCGGGGTATAAATGTCAAATATAGTTGATTAAGAGCAATTTTACAGGTATTTTCCCTTGAAAATGTCTGTTTTTGATGGTTTCCATGGTAACAAGCAATAACCAAATTACAAATGGTACAACTAATCCATCTGAAATTAGGCAGCATGTGATAGAGACCATATTGGTGAAATCTCAGGGTATAAATCTCAAAAATAGTTGATTTAGAGCAATTTTACCAAATCTACTATGTTTGAATGGCGGCCATTTTGAAATCCAAGATGGCCGCCGCACCATTGCTCGAAAAACGTGGATTCCTTGATTTTTGAAATCAGCGCTTAAAAACACTCCTTTAAGCTAATTTTAATTCTGCCTGCCAGTAGTGAACATCTTTTTCACACCCGATTCTCTATAATAGTGTTTTACCAGCAACAGATTGTTGAAAATGGTTGAAAAATGAGTGATTTTGACATCTATTTCGTCAAACCGCCATTGATAAAGTTTCCATGGATACCACTCAAAATTGAAATGCAAATTTCTCATCCAAATTATGTATAATTGCAGATGATACTAAAAGCAATTTCATGATGAATAGATGACAAAAACCTCCAAATAAGAGTGATTTTAGAGGTATTTTTGCCCAAAAACGTCTATTTTTGATGGTTTCCATGGTAACAAGTAATAAACAAAGTACAACTGGCACAACCTATCCACCTACAATTATGCACCGTGTTATAGAGAACATATTGGTGAAATTTCATGGTATGAATCTCAAAAATATTTTATTTAGAGCAATTTTACTAAATCTCCTATATTTGAATGGCGGCCATTTTGAAATCCAAGATGGCCGCCACACCATTGCTCGAAAAATGTGGGTTCCTGGCTTTTTGAAATCAGTGCATCAAAACACCCCTATATGCCAATTTTCATGCTTCCTGCCAAAAGTGAACATCTTGGCCATTTTTTGTTACATATCCGCTCCACTACAGCTCCTTAACTACAACTGAAAAAAGTTGTAAAAATACAACAAATTCGAAAATTTGTAAGAATTTTTTTTTTTTTTTTTTTTTCCAATTTTTTTATTTTTTTTCCTCTAATTTTTTTTAATTTTATTTTTTTATGTGGTTTTCACAAGCTTGTGGATTTCAAGCTAGCTGTAACCCAGTATAAAATGATAATCATTCATATTTCCTATACAGGTACACTATAATTACCTTTTGAAGATGGCAATTGAGTCACTCACTGCTGCAACAGGATATTTTGTCAATCTGGATTCTGAAAGTCCAATTTATTCCAATTTTCATTTTTTTTTTTTTTTTTTTTTCTCTAATTTTTTTCAAATTAAGTTTCAAATTTTCAAATTTTCCATCCACAATTTTATTTTTTTTAAAAAAAATTGAATGCACAAACATACAATTGGATTTGAAAGAGGGAAAATTTGAAGTCCACAGTACTTCCTCAATACAAAACATGTGTAGCTAAGCATGATTATCATTCATGGTTTTGCCATCATATTTGGGCTTACATGTTGCCAATGGTTTTCCTTACAAGCCCAATTGTACCAAAACAACAACAATGCAAGGCAAAAAACCCACATGTTTTACTTCCATTCAATGTTACTGTTAGCGCACTATTTCAAGCGGTTGACTATTTCAAGCGGTCGACATACGTACAGTTTTGTCATGCAATGTATGTACGCTTTCACGTCTCGTAGACATGCAAGTTTGTGCGTAATGTTGAAATGTCCATGTCAAATCTATGCATGCAGTACTATAATACCAATAGTTATTAAGTGTGCTCCAGCACAGCATTCGATATATCCAACAAATGTTCATAATACGATTACTGCAGATCTTTGATTTTGATCCCATGGTGACATTGTCAGATCAGCAGAGTGTGCGCGCTAAGATTAAAAAGGGCGCATCGGTCCGAACTCGTCATTCGTCTTTGGTATATGTTCCACTTGCCATAACAAAATCAGAGTAAAAACCAATGTCATCTGCATGATTATTACAGTCTATGGTACCTACACAGTGCAGCTATGCTATATATGTAAGGCAAACAGCAAGTGTTTCCAAAATGTAATGCAAATGCACCCAAAAAGGTTCCTGAAATCACACAAAAAAGGGAAATGCAGCCCAAATAATGTGCAAACAGGTAAAAGCAGCCCAAATAATGTGCAATTAAGAACAACATGACAAGAATTGGGCTACATAATGGTCCAATGAGTGAAGACAACAAGGCATCCTAAAGTTCTGAGTAAACATGTGTGATTAATGGCATACATGTGCTGTGTGTCCAGGCAGGGTCACCAAGTGTTACCAACTATAATAGCCCAATTATGTAATGAACAATAGATTTCCCTATATATTATTTCAATTGACAAACCTTATCATCACAAATGCACCTCATTGGGCCAAAAAGATCAGCCACAGACAAAAAGTAATCACAACATAATACTGTAAAAGTGGAAATGTTTGCGCTACATTTATTTTCGCGCTTTTCGCGCTCAAATCAGCAAGCCGAAAATTAAAACGCGCGAATATATTCATTTTGTATAGGTCTGTCTATGCATGGAAGTATGCATGGAACCTCAAAATCGCGAAAATAAAAACAAGCAAAATTGTTCAAAATGTGCAATGCGCGAAGATTTACACGCGTGAACATTTCCACTTTTACAGTACCTGTCATGATATGACATAGGGCCTAGCTAGCTTTCTAGAATTAATATTTTTAAACCGTGAAGAGTTTTTTAAGCGATTAAGTTATCGCCTGCCTGCCTGCCTGCCTGCCTGCCTGCCTGCCTGCTGTCTGAAGCACAGAAAATGAACGCGCAAACCATTGCGTGTTTTGTCAGAGCAATTGCTGTACCGACAGATTTTTATGAGCTCAAATTACCCCCCCCCCCCCTCCCCCAATGAGCTCAAATTACCCCCCTCCCCTAATGAGCTCAAATTACCCCCCCCCCCCCCTTTTTGTTTGAGACAAACAAATTGAATTCAGTTTTGTATGGAATATTAGAAATTTGTAACATTTATTTTAAATTTGAGGGGTTTTTTTTGGAAAATTATTGAATTTTTTTGAAATGATTTGAAAATGTGAACAAAATATTGCAATTTTTGAATGTTTTGGGGGAAAAAATGTGAAAATTATGGAAAAAAATGTGAACATTAATGCAATTTTTGAATGGTTTTAGAAAAAAGTGAAAATTAATGCATTTGTTGAATGTTTTTGAAAAAAAGTGAAAATTAAAGCATTATTTGAATGTTTTTGAAAAAAAGTGAAAATTAATGCATTTTTTGAATGTTTTTGAAAACAATAGGTGAAAATTCACCTAAATTAATATGACCGACCGACCGACCGACCGATGTAGGCATTGAACCCGGGTCACAGTGGTTTCAGGCAAGCAAGTCGCGCAACGCTGTGCATGTTACGGTTACGCGCCAGCCACATGGGACGCTGAGGAATCATCGTCGCGCATCAGCCGCCATCACGGTGCGAGAGTTGAAACAATGTCAACTATATAATCATAGCAACGACGGGGGTATGAACATGCCTTTTTTGGGCTACATACCAACCGATGCATTCTCTATGGGCTCAATGAAAATTGGGCCAATTGGGGTGCACGTCAGTGGGGGAGGGGGTTATTCAGTGCGATCAGTAAGGATGATGCAGTGAAATCACTGTATCGAGGAAGACAAAATAGACTATAGACGCGTGACTACAGGACGCTTTGCATTGCTGATCGAGCGAAAAACAGGGAGGGCGCATGGAAAAGGGCCATGGGAATATTTTTTTGGGTCGGGTCAGCGGAACCATGGAATTGCCCAGGCTTGTCGCAGACCATTTGTATGTGGGGGTTACTGCATGTGTGATGCCAGCACCATGTCAGCGCAGCGGTCAACAGGATCGAGGACTACGTCGCTCAGCATTGTGTTGCAAATGTGTCTAATATACACTAGACTAATTAAGGCCAAAAAAAAACACCTGTTTAGCGTCCCCTCCCGCTTCCTTTTTGCTTGGGGTCCGCTTCAATTTTTTTTTTCTCTCTTAATTTCAGTCATAACTTTTTCAGGTTCCCAAAGTTTATCGCTTTCCAGGCCAATTTGTACTAAAAGTGGGGGGAAAAAAGAAGAAGGAAAAAAGGGCCTCTTCCTTCCTTTTTTGAAAAAAAGTCACAACGCTAAACATGTTTTAATTTTTACTTTGCCTAATTCAAGCTGTACTGCGTGTTTAAATTAATAAAATAAATCCTCAGATATTGAACTTGGGACAAGGTTTCTGATTTGAACCCACTTAGATCAGAGAACATGAGCAACCTCGAGTAGGCCTAGGCCTATTTTGCTGGGCTCGGGAGTGAGTCGGACTCGAGATTTTAGAAACAGAAATTTAAGCTTATTACTCAAATGTGGCAATGTGTGAAATACAATTACGCCTGTAATGCAATGGGTTATTTTAACATAGATTTGGTTAGAAAAAAATAGTATTCGATTTCCAAGATGAATTCCCACCTTATTTCACCAAGTCTCAAAACACTCACTTTCCCTATTCGTCGAAAGTTTACAGACTGAAGGGAGCACGCAACTAATTAGCTCCCCATAGGCTTTACACACAAATGTCGGCCTATTATAAAACCGCTCTATTTCAAAACTTCACCAGTCAATTTTTGTGAAAACTTGCAATCTTATGCCATAAACGCTTATTTATAACATATCTGAATATCAAGGAAAGTTATTTCGTCACATTTTTCAGTAAATACCGCTGAATTGGGAAGTATTAATTTCATCACCTAATTTTCAGTCCTCAGGCTGGGATGCAAAAATGGCGGTAAATCGGTGGATAAAATTATAATCAAGCTCAAATCATCCCGTTTCTTTTACAAACTTCACGTACATATTCCACACAACACATACATGCAACATTCGAGAGGACAGTGCCAGCTAATGTGTCGATTTCGCACACTTTTTGTGCTTTATAGGAACTATTGCTGTACTCAACTTTTGGCCGGAAGTGGATTTCTAGACTGAATTAGTTGTGTGCGCCTTTCATTATAATGACGTGCCAGAGAGTATGGGACGGGAAGGCAAAATTAATTACTTGATTCAGTCAATTTATTCCTTTCACGTAATCATTTAACTTTTAATATTTTAATTCATGACACTGAGATGGGTGGGGCATGCATTGACCCCCCCCCCCCCCCCCCCCCACTTACACACATCAATGTTTATTTCTGGGGGGGGGGCAAAACTAGGATGATTACTTTCTTTCACATTTTTTCTTCTTTCTATCTATTCTCAAATGTTCTTGTTTTTTCTTAATTTCAAATTTTTGAAAGAAATCTGGACTTTTCGAGGTCCATTCCGACACGAGAGCCTGTTATATATGAATACATACAAGTAACAACACAAAAACAAAAAAGAGAGAGAGAATTCATTATGATTCATTAAAACTTTAAAACACTTATTGTACCAAACTAGTTTAAGTATAAATACCTACTTTATCCCATTTTATGTCACTTAAGGATGACGTTAACGTCAAGTCTACTAGTCAAAGGCATAGCAATTATGCACCACAGTGACATATTGTTAAATAGTTTCTTATATTAATCTTAAACATTGCCAGTATTGATTTATTATTTTGAATGTCGCATTTTGTAAATTTGTATTATTAATACCTCTCTTTTGTATATTGATGTTATCATTATTATATGGATGTACCATTAAATAAAGAATTTAAAAAAAAAGTCTGCGTCAAAGCCGACATTCTCCTTCTCTGACATCACCACCAAACTTAAGATGGGTGATGGATGAAGTCTGACGGTGAAAAACGGGTTAAATTGCATTGCAAATACCATCAGTAAAACATTAATCCTCCTCCGTCATTTGACTATTTGAACGTTTAAATAGGAATACTTTTTGAGGGGTAAAGGTCGAATAAAGTGTTCCATAAAGACTTAAAAGCATGCCTTACAAAATTTCCAAAATATTCGGTACGTTAAATATGATAGCGGCATGGCAGCAAGCTAGTGAAAGAAACGAGGGATGCCAGGATAGGGGTGTCTTTCAACATACAAAAACGATTAACAATGGATTACTGAGTTACTATACCAGTGGCATGTTCATGCTTCTAGTGGGGTCGGTGGTGTTTACAGTATTACTTTAGGTACAGAACACTGGGACATTAGTGGTATCATTTGTTTCAATGTGTGTTCTTATTCCCCTAAATGATCTCTTCCGCAGTCCTCTTTAATACAAAAAAGATTAGGTCGCACTGCAAAACTTGTACGTATGTCTCATACGTATAAGTGAATTGTTAAATATAAGACTTACACGTTAGTCGCAACATTTTTTGACCCATATACGTACAAGCACCAATTAATTGATACCAATGTAATTTTTCTACAATATTATACAAATAATTTGCATCTCAGTTATGTGTTTACAGTTGCCTGTTCATATGGTGATACAAGATACTGAGGTATATTAGTTTTACATACAGGTCACTTATACATGTTGTACGTATGAGCCATATGCACTAGTTTTGCAGTTCGTCCTTATTAATAAAGCTGTTCCAAAATATAAAACACATATACTACGGGCCGGATTTACTATAGGCCCCCATATTTGTTTTTGTTGGGGGAGCATAAATGTAGAAGGAAATAAATAATGACATGCATTGCCAACACTAAACGCGTACGCTGATCAAATTATAAAAAACACAATTAGTTTCCAAGTACTCAGATGATCTTGATGAAAATCTTGAAGATGAAATGCTTCAGTTTAAATCACTTATGATTCTTTAACCGACTGTAATCCAATCAGCTCATCAGAGGTAATATTGTTTCGTCAGTATTTCCCAGTGTGGATATTGCATACAGATTGTGAAAGGGGACGATCATTCTCACTTGATCAAAAAAAACCTATCCCGTCATCAACAGTCTCTGTATTAATGCTGTGGAATCCACAATCACCAGAAGGTTGTATTTTAATTATTTTAGAAACCACTCTGTCAAACAAAAAGCAAAGGAACAACGAATCAGTGTCCTTTTTTACCGGTGAATAATAAATGGCGATTATTTTAGGGTTTACTTAACATTAATTCATAGTAAAATTGGTAAATTGTGATTGATGAACATTTTTTTGCAGGTTTTCACTATTTTCAAGCCTGTCATTTCATTATATAGATCCCGTGTGTAAATTTTTAGTATTTCCATATAAATTATCTACTTTGTGACAAAATAAGTAAGTGTTTTATTGTAGTTGTTTTAAAAGATGTTATTATATAATTGTTCAATAATCAGTCTGCTCCTAAACGGGAGCGCGTTCGGCTAGAGGGCGTGCTATTTAGTGACGTCAATTTTTACACTGCGGCGGCATCAAGTGACGGGGATCCGTCTTCCACTGGGTGACGAATAAGTTCCAATATTTCAATAGAGGGCGGGCTTGGGAACGGGACTTTAAATAGAGGGCGGGCTTGGGAACGGGAAAAAACTCCTATTTTGCCGACTTTCAACCATAAGTTAAGTCTCTTATCTCTGAGATACTGTTAAACATTTATCTCTATATAATACTATAAGGCTTATATTTAACGTAGAAATTATCACACTAACCCTACAAATTCATTCAAATTGTGTAAACTCGACTAGAAAATGATAGTCTCATCGCGTTATATAGGCTCAAGCAGGTGAGATTTCGGCCTATTTTGCGAGATGTCGGGGTCAAGAGGGCGAGATAAAATCATCGGACTTGCTGCCGCGAGGAATTCTGGTACCTATGCTGCCCTCAATGTGTTAAGATGTTAAATTCGTATGCAAATATTATTGAAAAGCAAATAGGCATTGCACAAATTGACGGGTGAAGGTGACGCACACCGGTCATTTTTAGCGCCCTCAAGTAAAACGGGCTCTCGTTCCGCCGGAGCTGACTGTTAATTTCCTTTTTGAGAATCTATGATTATATGACGCACAATTTGTGGGACTCGAAGCTGACATTATGAGAGGTTACTTTCAGGTAAAAGGGACCAATGCATAGACTATCTTAATTAAAGTTTTATTATTGATAATAATATTAAATAAAAAGTATATTTAACATACATGTAGTTACATTTTGGTAAAAATTGGTAAAATATATCAATCGTGTTACAAGGTTCATTCCAGTGCAGTCTGTGGCTCACGGCAAAAATTACATTTTTGGGGGGCTTTTGACCCCATAGTCGACCTCACATCTGATGTTTAATTCTACCAGAGCCACCAACATCATTATCTTACAATCAGGAACATTTAGCACAGGAATCAGGAAGCTGTTAATATTTTAACATCTTCCTGATTCCTGTGTCACAAGTTTCTAATTATAAATGAAAAAAGGAAGCTTTTGCATTTTACCAGCCTAGGCAATATCAATATATTGTCAGGAAGTTTTCCGCCAAATAAGGAAGGGATGACAATCGTACATACCCAGATACAGTGGAACTTCGCTAAATCACAGTTACTTTGGCATGCTTAAAAATGCATATTCTTGATAGGCTTACTATACCAATCACTAATACAATGTTCCATACTGAATTTTGTTTTTTCTAATAAATGTGACAGATGCCTCTTTAAAAACCTCCCACATCATATTATTTGGGCTTATCAATCATAATTGGAATTTTAAAAAAAATTAGGTATGTAAGTACACTGCCATCCTATTCTGCCTATTTTTTCAAAAAATGTGTAAAAGAATATTATATTCATATTTTAAAACATATAGAAATTGCTCAATCAAAGGTTTCTGGTTTATGAAATTGAGAACAATCCTATGATAAAAATGGTATGCTGTGTGCAATGCAAGATATTTTCATTGACATGGCATGGCATTGCATTTCCTAAAATACATACACTGTACAATTATGAGATTGCTTTTGTATGCAACTGTCACATTTAATTTATCTTTTAAAAGTTTAAAAGTAATTTAAAGTGCCAGACTAATTCATAATTTACCAATTGTATTTACCATTGTTATTGAGGCTGGATCCTTGCTTCTCCCCGACTTATAGATCTTTGATGGCCAAATTACTACAAAAATAGCAAATAGCGAAAGGAACGGTGCTTTTGACAACAAATTGACTATTTTCGCCCCCCCCCCCCCCCAACTTCTCTTTGTACGCCACTGCTCTTCCCTATTGTTCTCACTTTTTCAGCCACTAAAGAGCACATGATTTCCTCATGGTTAATTGGGGCCTGCAAACTTCGTCCTGGCCCAGGGCCCCACAAAAGATAAACCCGGTCCTGATTGCGCTATTCGACATAACACCTGTTTTCGCATTCGGATCTGTGAGTTTAAATACCATATTAATCAATATTGATCAAAATATTAGTATTACGCATAACAATATAGAAACCTTGAAGTGTTTTCTTCACATGGAAGCCAATCCAAATGGTGCGTCGAATAGTCTGTACGTGATCTGGTGTTTATGGTGCATTGAATAGAACAGAACGTGATCATGGTGATGCGACCCGCGATTTTAATCAATAATTCATTGTATTAGTCAATACACGTTATTAGTCAATACACGTGTTCACTGTTTACTCCCCGAAAAAAGCCAAATTATGCTAACAATATAGTATTCGTTCTTCAAATTCCATTGACTTTATGACGGAATAACTTACCAGTCATACAGGTGATGGCAATACGGTTAACTCTCATGAAAACACTAGTGCAAAATGAACTTTTTGAAGTCTTTGGTGGTCCAATACCGTTTTATACAATGTTTTCTTGCTAGAAAGATTTAATTTCTGGAGAGATCTCGATGTTTTCTATTTGGACATACTTTGCTATACTTTTGATCGTGTTTTCACTACAAATTATGCGCTCATATACCCCAAATTAGCGAAATGTTCATGTCCGTTGCATAAAAGTAAATGTTGCCTTTATTAATTACAATACGAAAAGTACAACACTTTCTACAAAACGTGTCCTAGTTTCTTACCTGTATGACTCGCAGATTTGAAAAGCCCGGTATTAAAATAAATACAGGTACTTTAGTAGACTGTTCCGACAACAAATTGCCTCTTATACTATAATGCTATTGCTATGACTAAACTATCTTTACTAGAAAACGAGAGCATCAATGATGCAGAAGCTCACTACACCTGAGAATTGGCAAAGATTCATAACTCATAACACATCCCAACCTGTAACAAAAACTTGCAACTGCAGGAAACCCCAAGACTGCCCCTTGCTGGAAATTGTCTCACTCAATCCGTGATTTACCAGGCAACAGTCACCACTACCACAGACCAAGACTCCAAAGTATACATTGGATTATGTGACACTACATTCAAAAGTAGGTGGAGCAACCACAAATCATCATTTAAACTAGAACACAAAAGGAAGCAAACTGCACTCAGCAAGCATGTTTGGAAACTTAAGGACAATAACATGGATTTTAATATTACATGGTCTATCCTCAAATATTCCAACTCATATTCTAATGTCTCTAAACGCTGCCAATTGTGCCTGTGGGAAAAGTATTTCATCATGACCTAGGTCAAATCGATAACTCTGAACACTAAGTCTGAAATAATTAGTAAATGTCGTCATGCCAATAAGTATCTCCTTAAGAACATTGATGCCTCATAATACCCAATCTACCTGTCTTCCCCCCCCCCCCCCCATTGATTATGTAGTTAATTGTATGTATTATGCTTTGTCACGACTTCCCTTTTGAGTGCTCTAATCCATGCACTTATCTTTTACACTCAGTTGACTCACAATTGATCTTATTTTGTAACACTTTGCTTTGAGTGCATCCATCCATGTCTCTTGATATACCTAATGTTTCTTTCTATAGTGACCTCATTCACCTGATGAGCCTTTGGGCGAAACAGACTGTTGTGAAATAAACATGGAGTAAATTTATTTGTATTCTTCTTCCCCGTATGTATACATGTATATATACAATAACGTAAATCCAGAACATTTGGAACAGAGTGCTCAATACTAAATAAGTAGAGCAATATATATTATATAAAATCAACTTGATTAAAATTCCATGATTATACTACAGCACTGTTTCATACAGCCAGCATTGGCTGCACTCATCAGGTATAATGCTTTATACCTGATGATTGGCTGCATGAAACAGTGCTGTAGTATAATCATGGAATTTTAATCAAGTTGATTTTATATAATATACATGTATATAAATTAAAGTCAAATGGATGATGTATATACATATACATGTACATAATATATATACGGGGAAGAAGAATACAAATAAATGTACTCCATATTTATTTCACAACAGTCTGTTTCGCCCAAAGGCTCATCAGGTGAATGAGAGACTTACTTTAAAAAAAAATAGGTATATCAAGATCGAGACATGGATGGATGCACACAAAGCAAAGTGTTACAAAATAAGATCAATTGTGTGTCAACTGAGTGTAATAGATAAGTGCATGGATTAAAGCACTCAAGAAGGAAGTCATGACAAAGCACAATACATTATTATACATACAATTAACTACATAATCAATGGGGTGGAAGACAGGTAGATTGGGTATTCTTAAACAGCTAAGAAAGGTTAAGCAATCTCATTGGTTCTCAGAGAAATCGGCGACATCTCTATTATATAACATAACACGGGGAGGTGGGGCCTACGTTTTAACAGTGCGTCCGACCTTCACAATGCGTGGTTTGCTCCATAACGCGCACTTCTGCAGTGCGTCTTTAGCGCTTTTCCTGCGTTTATGCCGGCACCGCGACGCTTACGCATGGTTTACTCATCGCATGTGATTGGATGGAATGTTTGTGGGTTATTCGATCCTAGCAGGGGTAAAAGTTGTCAAATGTGGACAATAAAATGTACTTATTTCTTTGATAAATGTCTAAAGTATGATTGTTTAAGAATGAGAATAAAGGTATTGTTTTTAGACCGTACCCGTGTTATATTGTCTGACATAAATGCGTTCGATAGTATTATTTTTTGCGTAGAACAACTCCGCCTGCGGCGTCGTTGTTCTACTTAAAATAATACTATCGTCCGCATTTATGTCAGACAATATAACACGGGTACGGTCTAAAAACAATACCTTTAGGCCCATATTCCGAAAGGTGGCCTAACTTAAACCTGGCCTAACTTAAGCCCTGGCTTAGTTAGGCCCGGTTTAAGCTTAAACCTTGGTCTAACCTAAATCCAGTTTCCCAAAACCTGGCCTAACTAAGCCAAGGTTTAAACCTAGGACTAACACTTAGGCCAGGTCTAAGTTTAGACCATGGACTTATCGCCAAGGTAACCGGCCCAAAACTGATCTGCCCATGCTCATTGCTAAGGAGTTGACCTTTCTGTGACCTTTCACAGTTTTGGTGGGAAAATACTGCTAGAATACATTACAGGAGCTGAAACAATACAAAGTTTCTATGCCATAAACTTGTGAAAGCAGGAAATGTTATTGCATTATGTTGAATGCTAGTATTAAGGGATTGTCTCTCTATTGTATCCTAAGGGACCATTCATAAATACAAAAGGGCAGGATGTAGAATCTAGAGTGAATCAGAACTCCCACTTCAATTGCAGGTATCTTTTGTTACCATTGTCTTTAATAATCCCCTGAATAACTTCACATTATTTATTGCACGGATCTCCGTTCTTGAAACCAATTAGGATGCCCCCTCCAATTATATATCCTGGCTTTAAATACAATGTGCGTGCAATTGTTGTTTGCTATTGACATGAATTTGCCCTTCTTTTTTTTTAGCTGGGCTATAGTACATGAAGATAGGTTCGTGGACATCTGCGCGCATAGCGTGCCAAAAATAGCTATTCTTACATTGATTATTGAACGTTCTGCAAAAAATGTGCATAGGCCTACAGGTAAAACAGGGGTTTGGGGCCCCCAGAAAATTTTAGAAACTAATAAGTGTTTAAACTTTTTTGACCTCCCCCCTCTCTGTTGGGGTTTTCAACAACTTTTTTGACCACCCCTTTGCAGAGTATCACAACTTTTTGGGCTCCCCTATAATATCCAGCCCCCCCCCCCCCCCCCCCCCCACCAAAGTATTTATGAACAATCCCTAAAACTGCATATAAACAGTACACATTAATATTTCATCTCTTTTAGGCCTATGGGAATGACACATTTCCTGTCATAATTCATTGCTAGCACGATAGCCTATGCGCAAACCACATTGTAACCTGACATTTTTTGTTATTGAATTAGCAACAAATACATGGGAGGGGGGGGGGGGCATAATCAAATCAAAATTATACAAAAACTAGTTTAATATTTGTATCAAAATATTGATAGGCTAATATCTACTCAATCATAGACCTATAACAATCACATCTTATGTATCGATTCGTGAGCCATGTCTGTGCCTACGTCCCCATCAGCTGTGTAAATCTATCTGTGTCAGTCTTGTACGTTTATGTCAGTTTTGTACATACAGCTCTACATGAGACAACATTTTGGGTACAATGCTCTGCATGTACTGCATCCCCATGTGATAAACCTAACCTTTCGGGGGATAGAAAATGGCAATTGGCCACCGTACGCCAAATTCAATTATAATTTATATATAGACTTACCATACTGTAAAGGTATTCCATTATGGGAATGCAGTACATGCAGAGCATTACAGCACACCTAACATGTACTGGTATTATAGCTCAAGTTCCGTATAGGCCTACTGGGGTGGATTTATACAGGACTAAAGGTGGGCGTATTAGGTGGTCATACACAAGTACACGACTAAGGTGGACATACAAGGTTGACGTACATGTCTAAGGTTGACGTACACGACTAATGTGGATGTAGGCCTACATGAATAAAAGTGGACGTGGACATCCAAGACTAAAGTGGACCACGGCTGTTTGATTTGATCGCTGTGTTATCCAAGGATTCTAGATAATAGGGACGCGCACCTACTCCTGTTTTCTATTGTGCTCTGTTCAAGGAGTGTGAACATTACAACCCATTACAACCACAGATACAGGTACAGAAAATAGTGTTCACTTTGAAATTGCAAGGGAAAAGCTGTTTTTCCATCCGGACTAGGCCTAACTAGGCTAAATAATAGCATAACATGTGCCCAGATTAGCTTTTTGGATAAGATATCACATTTTGAGTTACGCATAAGATCAACATCATTAACCGGTCAAACCGCAATCAATTTAACGCCAAAAATGTCATTCGCAAGGAAAAAGCTGTTTTCCCTGCCGGACTAGGCCTAACTAGGCTAACATGTGCCCAGATTAGCTTTTTGGATAAGATATCACATTTTGAGTTACGCATAAGATCAACATCATTAACCGGTCAAACAATTTAATGCCAAAAATGTCATTCGCAAGGAAATAAGCTGCCGGACTAGGCTTAACTAGGCTAAATAGCATAATATGTTACACGACAGAGGTGGACGTACACGACAGAGGTGGACGTACATGACTGAGGTGGACGTACATGACTGAGGTGGACGTACATGACTGAGGTGGACGTTCATGACCACGGTGGACGTATACGACTGAGGTGGACGTGAACGACAGGATGTACACAATGAGGTGGATGTATACGATGCGAAAGTTTAGAACATGTACTTACTTGGCCCTGTTCAATTAATTATCTGTGCATGTGTAAACGCCATTTCTAAGAATCAAATTGATTAGCCTACTATTTATTTAGTGCTGCAATATTAATGATGCAATGATGTAACTATCCCGTGGAAAGTAAACTAGGCAACTATAAAATCAAAGATTCAGGATTAAAGATCCATTGATAACAATTGTAACTAATTTGGGAATACTTCTCCTTATTGCTAACGGCAGCCTTGTTGCTGCATAGACTGCATTGTAACATGAAAGTATTTTCATAATTGTAATAAGCTTATATGATGATCTACTCACCAGTGCTGCTACTCACTGAACATTCCATCCGCAGTCACACATTACCAATGAGTTGCAAAACATAGTGGTACTTATTCTGTGAGGCACATTTTAATGCTTAAATAGCTCATTTCTTTCATAAATTGAAGAAACTGGGCCACTGTATAACCTGTTAAGTCTCACGCAGCGGCCATTTTTGATCTCAAATAAGCACTTAGTCCAGGTTTAAACCTACCCTCTGGAGGGCCTAAAGTTAGGCCCTGGTTTAGGGCTTTTGAGCAGGACTTAGGCCATGGCTTAACTTAAGCCACCTTTGGGAATATGAATCTGGGTTTAGACCAGGTTTAGGCGGAGGTTTAAACCTAGACTAGCTTAGTCCAGGTTTAAACCTCCTTTCAGAATATCAGCCTTATTCTCTAATTATGAGGCATCAATGTTTTTAAGTAGGAACTTGTTGGCATGGCGACATTTACTGATTAATTCAGATTTAGTGTTTAGAGTTATCGATTTGTCCGCGGTGATGATAAAATACTTTTCCCACAGGCATAGTTGGCAGCGTTTGGAGACATTAGAATTAGAGAATAAAGGTATTGTTTTTAGACCGTATACCCGTGTTATGTTGTCTGACAGAAATGCGGACGTTAGTATTATTTTAAGTAGAACAACGACGCCGTAGGCGGAGTTGTTCTACGCAAGGACCAGGTGTATGCTGGCCCTTATTCCACACAGTGCACTCTTTGAGTACTCCTCGCCATTCTGCTTCCTGGCCTCTCCGTAGAATCTTCGAAGGAGCTGGGCCAGGTCATTAGCTGGCATCTTTTCGATCTCGGGTGACAGATTTCTTGATTCACACCACGCTAGAATTAAAAAGAAAAATGTTTTGAAACATTAGGCCCATATCACTTAGGCCCTATAATATGTTTAACGAAATAATTTATGATTAGTATCTTTTTTTAAAGTATTTAACGGTGTTCTGACTAAAAATAAACCCGAAATAGTAGGGTTGAAGCTTAGCGATTGAAAACTCTCGGTATCAACGCCACCACCGAGTGTCACCAGCTTAGTAAAACATTGCACCGGGTATTTTATAGTAATTACAAATGTATTCAACAAGCCAAAAAGGGTTGATACTGATGGGCTAGAGGCGTGCTTAAATTAAACTATGTATTGTATTCATTGTAGTAGCATGTCCTTCAGTTCTCGCCGTTGGTAGTTAGGGAAAATAGACGTAGGCCTAAACTCGGACCAGTGAAGAAAGCCTAGTAGTAGTACTAGCCCTATCCTTAAATATGCAAAATAAAATGACATCTTACTTTTTAATCTTTTTACACCCCATGTGGTTGTGTATCTCGTCCTTACTTCGTCTTTCCCCTTCTCAATCTCGTCTAACTCTGCATCGGTCAAGGAGGCAAATGCCATTGCCGGCTTGGGTGGCACCGGTGGTTGTTGCTCTTCTTTCATTCATTACGGGCATGACGGGTGGTGCAGGTGGGCCTACATATCGTTTCGTATTCTACCATCATTCTATCGACGGCTTCTAAAAGCTCCCGGTCTTGGGTATCATCCCACAGATCTGAGGCATCCCATTCAAGATCTGGACCCATTGATGGGTTATCTGTAAGCCTAGTCTCATCTAAAATATCCATATCGAAGTCGAATGTTATCTCTAAGTCGTCCATTGTTAAATTGTAAGTCAGTGCAGACGATAGGCCTAAATTTACGATTTGTAATTCCCGGCTAGGCTCTACAAACTTATTTTAATATTTCTACACAAAATCTAATGTTTACTCCATATATTTTTCAAAACTCGCACATTTTGCAGAATGCTTTTATTTCTTACAAGAAACTAACTACGTAATTAATAGTTTTGTGTGAAAATGATCCAGTTTTTAATTTATGAATGGTTAAGTCAGCTGTTAATGAAAATGTAAACAAATAGACGTAATTGACTGTGAGTCGAGCGTGAAAGTAGTTCCGGCAAATCTGCTTGATCAGGGGTGTGCCAGTGAGCTTGCCGATCGGGTCCACTTTTAAATTAAAATTTGGTCAGCATAGAACTGGTGGCGCTATACAGATCAGGCGTGATTGTAGCAGACGACACGACGCTGGCCACGCGTCTCTCAGACGACCCAATATGTCAACGGGAGTGCACTATTTTGAATTATTTTTAACAGTCATCGCCCGGTTAACGATGACAATTCTTCTAATTATGATGAATTTGTCAAAATGATAAGATTAACATTCGCGATTACGTGTTATTCACCTTATTCATTACGTTTTCAACATTTAGGTTTCGCGTGGCCACCGTAGTCTGTGTAAATCCACAACGCCCTCAAACCTATGCTGACCAAATATTACGTTAAACCTGGTTAAACACTGTTAAACGCGTTAAACACCGGTCACCGACACATTCCGATGATTACCATAATTTATGTAATTTATGCAAACGGCACCGTTTTCGCTACGTGTGTTAGTATAGGACTTTCCTATCCCAAAATTAATAGTATCCCTGGCTTGATGCCGTTGCTATGGACTGGCGCGAGTGCTGCAAGTCGGACGCTCTGCTAAAGATAGCCCCGCCCGTGTTATGTTGTCTCATAGAGATGTCGCCGATTTCTCTGAGAACCAATGAGATTGCTTAAACTTTCTTAGCTGTTTAAGAATATGAATTTGAATGTTTGAGGATTGACCATGTAATGTTGAAATCCATGTTATTGTCCTTGAGTTTCCAAACATGTTTGCTGAGTGCAGTTTGCTTCCTTTTGTGTTCCAGTTTGAATGATGATTTGTGGTTGCTTCACCTTTTTGGGGGGCGAAGCCACCCTATTAGCATGAGATTGCAAAAACTTACACATTTAGGTCTTTCTAGACATAAGTGGGGGCAGCCATGTTTGTAGTCTTTGTAAATTACATGTACCTATGCAGTTTATTTTAACAGTCCTGCAGTCTGTGATGGAGTCAAAGCTATATTTGTTTAGTTGATACATAGAAGGTTGATGATTCATTATCAGAGATGTTTATTGGACTCCCCACAGAGAGACATAATAGCTTATCTTGTATGACTACTAGGAGAAATCTCCCAATTGTTGTGTTGTTGTCTAATAAGTGGTTAGTTGTGGATGTTTGAGTTTCAGGTTATATATAATACTAATTCCTGGGTTGATTTAATGAAATGTCAATAATGGATAACCATGATCGCGGAATGCCATTTTTAATTAGTATAGAAATTCCTGGACCAACGTTTTAGACCAAGTACAATGTCATTATATACCTAGATTGTTCTTTAGACGGTACCCCCCCCCCCCCCCCCCCCATCCCCCCACCCATGCATACAAATCAACTTTATTGGTTTCCTGTACTACAATGATTTGTAGACTGCAGTGTTTTGATTTGTTTTTTGGTTTGAATTATGGAAAATACATACACCATTTCCCTGGTATTTTGGTTTGCAACAGAAGCTTCAGAAAATGTTTACAAAACATGCTTCTTTCTTTTGGATCGCCCCCATTTTTATTTTGAATGTAGTGTCACATAATCCAATGTACAATTTGGAGTCTTGGTCTGTAGTAGTGGTGACTGTTGCCTGGTAAATCACGGTATATATATACATATATATATATATTTTGCATTCACCGTTTAAGCAAATTTGCCCTTCTATATGCTTCGGTTGAGATTTCATAAGATCAAGGTCATTGTGTCATCTTGGACTGAACAGACTATAGTTGGATATTTGTTTTATGCTGTACAGGTGATATCAGTCAGTATATTACAACTATTCATAACTTTTGAATATGTGCGTACCATCGCGCTTCCACTCAAATTGATCGTTATATTGAAACGCGAACGCACAACGCGGGTTATTGATATATTGCCAAGACCTCTAAAATTCACTTGTACGCGCATCAATGACCTGGGGGCGGGGCGTTTTGAGTGACGTCGTATGGTAACAAGAGGCAGATGTTTGCTTGAGTGGGCCCTGAACATGGATACACATGACACGACTACTCGCGGCGGCGGTACTTTCAACAATAAATACTACATGAAAACACACCAAAACACCATTTTTATATCGTTGTAAAATCTCAATGATGAACGGCAAATTTGGTCTGCATGGTTTTGAATAACGGGCGTTTGTTTGTACCGCCATCGCAGCGGCTAGCCTGCCCTACAGATACTGGTAACTGGACATCCCTCAGCAGACTCGGTGAAATTTTGTAAGCTTCACCATGTTCACTCTTCATGGACCTATGACACCACAAGTGACGACGACGTAGGCCTACAATGTATGTCATGTGTCAAGCGATTGTAAGCTAAACACCGCTCATAACGTTGTGTGTCTGTCACCGGCAAACACGGCCGTATCAAAAATCAAGCATCGGTGAAATTGAAATCTGATTACAGAGGGCTAACAAACTCGAATAAGGATTTGACTGGCACGCAAAATAACCCTGATAAAAACAGGGCAGGGATATGTCTCATCAGACAAAGGTGACTTTATAATGTTTCAATTCAAGAAACGTATTCAAAATCGAAATCAGGCATCATCCATTTTTGTTGTAAAACCGAAACTGACAAGATTAACAAAATGTTAGGCTACTTTAATTATAGGCCTACGACGTACGAGCCTACTCCTAGCTAGGCCTATAACAATAGCCATCCCGTCTACGACACATGACAATCCATTTAATTGTTGTCAAAACTTGACAAACAGACACTAACACTGCAACTAATACTAGGGCAAGACAACATACTTTTGTTTGTCAAAAAGACTCACATGATTGAGTCATCAATATCCATGTAGGTCTAGGCGGCCATCAATCATTTCATGATTTACTCACCGAACATGCCAAATAACGTCGTCTCTACAAGCAGGGAATACAAAGAATGGAATCGTACAACACGATTTAGCTGCGATTTTGATTATATTTCCCCATCAATTGACCATAAACATAAGAAGGTTGTTGAAGTGATCCGACTTTGGATCCATGATTATGAGACATCATTTGCGTTGACTTTTTCAATGATGAAATAAGCTTACAAAAAATAGCTTCATAAACTTATTCGTACGGTAGATCTGAGACGAAATATTCGTCCAGGGTATGAAGTCATATTTCATATAATATTATATCCAATCGGCAAAATTGATGTTTCCTGCTTCTGAATTCTTTACAGGATCGGGAATGAACTTGAAACTTCTGTTGTTTGTTTATTCATTTTCTGTGATTGTAATTTGTGGCCCCGAACATGCATATAATAGTTGCAGTCTGCAGAACTGTGATTGGTCTATCTCGAAATCGTTCTTTATCATGTTTATAAAAGCTTATCTGCTATTGGTCAATAAGTGGGGAACCCCCTAGATTGATCCATTATTCAATTGGGTGGTGTTTATTTACCTCAGGAGGAAATGACACAAAAATACGAACTCCAAAGTCAAAATATAAACCTTTAGAATAACTTATTATTACAATTTGGATGCTAATCAGCATTAAATGACAGTTATGAATAAGATTGGTGACTTTGTACGGACTATTCTAAGGTTCTTGTTTGAAATCGCTGACTTTGTTTTGGTACCTCGGGATTGCCCCTCGGGAGCGTGCCGCCCCCTCGGGGCAATCCCTTGGTACCAAAACGAAGTCAGCGATTTCAAACAAGAACCTTAGAATAGTCCGTACGCAGTCACCAACCTTAAAATAATAACATTTACAGGTCACCAAACTCCCATGGCCCTTGGATCTTAGGCCAAGTAAAAATAAAACTAGTTTCTTGCATAACTTTTTGAAAAAAGGAAGATGAGGGCTTCTTTCTTTTTCTTCCCAAAACGGCGAATCCAAGATGGCGGATGCCCCTTTTACCAAAACTGGTTTCGCTTTTTCCAACATGGTGTAAATGTTTTTGCTTCAAAATGGCCGCCACTTTTCTAAGACTAGCTCTAAAACCTTAAAATGGGTACATACGTGAAACTAATCGAGATATTTTCCATGTTTATTTTAATATAACACAATGATTTATTCTCTATTTTTTCTCTTTTGACACGGAACTGTTCGACATCCTAGCAGGAGTACTCCAAGGAGATACCCTTGCCCCCTACCTATTCATAATCATCCTTGATTATTGCTTAAGAATAGCTATCAGTGGGAGAGAAGAGGAACTAGGATTCACCATCAAGCCTAGACAAAGTCGAAGAATAGGGCCAAAGAAAGTCACGGATCTTGACTTTGCAGATGACATAGCGTTACTATCTGACACTAAGGAGCAGGCACAGAAGCTGCTGAAATATGTTGAGGAAGCAGCACTCAAAACTGGGCTCCACATGAATGCCAAGAAAACCAAATGTATGGTATTTCACCAAACACAAGCAGTACAGCTAAAAACCTCTGACGGATGTAACCTAGACAACGTAGAGGACTTCAAATACCTGGGAGCTTGGGTTGGTAGTAGCCAGCATGACATAAAAATACGCAAAGCACTTGCTTGGAAGGCCTGCAATGCTCTGAACAAAGTGTGGAAATCCAGCCTCTGTCGAAAAATAAAAATCAGACTTTTCCAAGCTACTGTTCAAAGTGTTCTACTGTATGGAGCTGAAACATGGACCATCACCAACAGACTTAAGAAATCTCTAGATGGGTGCTACACTAGAATGCTGAGAACTGCACTCAACATAAGCTGGAAAGACAAGGTACCGAACAAAGACCTGTATGGAAAATTACAAAAGGTATCAGAAAGCATCACAGACCGAAGGATGAAATTTGCCGGGCATTGCATGAGAAGAGAAAATGAAATAGTGTCTGACCTTCTGCTTTGGAGGCCTAAGCACGGACATATATCTGTCGGACGCCCAGCCTTAACATACTTGGACGTCTTGGCGAAAGACACAGGACTGAAGGTTGAGGAGATGAAAGCATGCATGAGGGACAGAGTAGTTTGGCGAGCCATCACGAGGACCGTTCGAGAACGACATAAGTAGTAAGTAGTAGTTTTCTCTTTCAGGAATACAAAGCTAAACAAGAAAAGATGTGTATTCTAGATTTACAAAATATCAGTGTGATCTCGGGAATATCTTGATAAATAAATCAGTTCCAGCCAGAAACGACAAACAAATTTTCCGAAGGCCACACTGGTATTTTAACACACCAGTTTTACCCACGGTTTATTAGTAGTGCTCTGTTGTGCGATGTGATGATTGTCTTTAGGTTGGGCATGCAGCTATAACTGAGTTTTAAGTGTTCCGATTACAAATCTTATTTAGGACGTGGTTGGCAGGGAAGCATTGGTCAATTAGATTTAGGAATTATTTGCGGCCGATATTTGTGGTGACGTTAGAGCTGTATGGTGGGTTGTACCATATAACTTTTCGGCGACGTGTGCGTTTCCGCTGGTCAGGTACCTGATTGTCTGTAGGGGTGTATTCGAGCTTGTGGTCGTATCCGCTTTTTCGGAGGGCTTCTTGGTATGACTGTGTGGTCACTGTGGTGCTGTTGAAGGCGTTTTTTGTCGGATGATAATTATACTTGACAGTCTGCAGTTGATGCCAGCTGGTATGTTCCGGAGGACTGTCGGCGGGTGGTTGCTTTCTGTGTGCACATACAGTGGAGTACTATTGGCTTTGGAGTATGGTTTGAACGAACCGGTGCGTAAGTCTAGTGTAACGTCGAGGAAGTTTGGGATCCCACACGAAACAAATTTGTAGTGATAAAATGTGTTGAACCAGGTTCAATTTTCTATGTATAGCTCCACTTCACGGTGTTTTGCACTATGATCCTGTTGCTTTCACTTCTTTTTTTCCTCCCTCAAAATAATAAAAAATATTCAGGGTCGGCGATGTATTTAGGGTCGGTTTGGTTAGGCCAATCAAACTTTTTAAAACTTTTTTAGGCCTTACTTAATAATCTTGATATAGTAAGGGCATCAGGGTATCTCGATATAACTGCACATGCAGTTATTGGATTATTGAGGTGCCTGGATATCATAGGACAATGGGTACCTGATTTTCAGGTCACATGGGATAGGCCTACATACTAGTAAGGGTATCTGGGTATCTGGATTATTAAAAACACAAAGGTAGGCCTACCTGGATTATTAAATGCACCTGCGATATTCGGATTATTAATTAAGGGCACGTCTGGATCATGTATAGGACATGTTTTTGATATTTTATAACATTTCTTACGCATTGTTTACTCCCCTCCTCGTAAAATCTCCTAGCAGGTGCCCACTAGCTACTTTTAAGTTGGAGCTTACGGTCTTAGAATTATGGATATTTTTTTTAATTTACCCGATAAGTAACTTGCAACATGTTTTAAGTTGCAAACATGCAAAT
>CM069448.1:28524350-28640107 GCA_035610835.1 Ophiura sarsii
CCCGTTTTGCAAACAAACGCGACGGAATTCACGAGAAGGGTCATTAGTGTGGCAGTAAACAGTGTGTAAAACCGTAGCAGGGTTTATAACTGTTCAACTACTTCTAGAGGAGGAGGCATAAAACAAGATCAATTTTAGCATATCTTAGTGATTCTGTAGTATTCTTATCCAAGAATGGAAGTCGGCCCATTCACAAAATTAAAAAGGCATAGGGTTTAAATTGTCAACTCTACACCTGTTACTAATAGTAATACTATTCACCGTCATATGACAGTTTATAATTATATTATTTTCATTTTCTAGTATTTGCAAAAGAAAATCACAAATATCATTAACTTATTTGTTCCTGCCATGACGAGCATATTGCTTTTGGACAAAAATCACCTCGGAAATGATCTATCTATCTATATAAACATATTATGTATCGACATTATAACATTATGCCAATAGGTGGACTACCTTTGAATAGAGTTCTCAATTCCGCAAGGAAGAGCATAATAACAATTCAAAGTGATAGACCTTCTGGAATAGAAGTCGTAACTCTGAGTTTCATGCTTTCGCAATCGTCCGTTTAAAAATACCGATTGTTTTTTAAACATTCAGCCGAGTCATCCCGGTGTCCCAATGAATCTTGGGAATTATTTAAAGACTCCTGTTATTACGTCTGCACGAATTGCTACGGTAACTATGATGATGCTGAATCAACTTGCACGGCTAAAGGATCAAATCTGACAAGCATTCATTCCGTAGAGGAACAGCTGTTTCTGAAAGGTTAGTGATGTAGGTTCTAATTTAAGTTCAATTGCAGTAACAGTTGGTTTAGAATTGATGGACACCATTTTATCGGAGTAAAATGTTCATGTGTAATCGCGACCGAAATGTAGCGATATCAGAAAGAAATACCTTCCAAAATATCAGTTTCAGTTTCAGTTTCAGTTTATTTGTTTTCATCTCGGTAAACATATACAGTAACAGTTATTTATAAATACAAATATACAGGAGATGTGGATGCCCGTCTAAAACGCAGAGCGTGAGGAAGATGGCACCCAATGATAAAATAATTACAATTGAATAAATAATAGTATAATACATAATATCAATAAAAGGGAGTAATACAAAGATGTAGGTTACAGTTACAGAATAATTTATACGGATCGTAGATACAGTGTATAGGGTGTTTATACAATGAGATTACTATACTTATAAGCTATACACTGAATGTGTGAATACATACAAAAAATGAGGGTGCAGGACAAAAACATTAGACAGACATTTACATTACATGATTATATTGATAAATTATTTAATTGAAGCGTACTCGTTGTTAAACATTTCAGAGCGATATTGGAGAAGGATGTAATTTTTTAGGTGAATTTTAAATATAGCAAGTGACTTGCAGATTTTGAGAGTATTGCTCATGTTATTCCAAATAAGTGGACCTTGGGATCTGAAAGTATTCTCGGCCAGTTTGGTATGAGTAGGAGCAATGAGAATATCAGTGGCATGACACGTATTGTGGTTATGGATATCAGAGTGATTGATAAAAAGGGTGGCAGGGAGGTCAAGGGGTAATAATTTATGGTGGTATCTGTACATATGTGTAGCAAGTTGATAAGTATAGATATCACGGATTTTAAGCTTGTTCAGGGATATAAAGAGAGGTGTGGTGTGCTCAAGCCATAGGGAATTGGTGCAAGTTCTAATGATTTTCTTCTGGAGAATGAATAAGGAATCTAAGTTTGCATTATTTCTATCACCCCATATAATGGTACAGTAAGATAAATATGGTACAACAAGAGTGTTATACAGTGTATGCAGCGAATCGTTGGTTAGATAGGCTCTTATTTTGCGGAAGATACCATTATATTTTGAAACTATTTTCGTTATGTGGGATGTGTGAGCTTTCCATGAGAGATTATTGTCTATTAGAATGCCAAGAAATTTAGTTATATCAACTTTATTAATATTATTATTATCGATTACAATTTTAAAGTTTAGATCAGGTTTATTACTATGCTTATTTTTAAATATCATGAAGTTAGTTTTATCGATATTAAGGGATAGTTTATTAAGTTTAAACCAATTTGAGATGTTATTAAGTTCATTGTTGATTAGATTTTCAAGTTGATCAGGATCACTGTGAGAAAAGAGAATGTTTGTGTCATCAGCAAATATTATAAAAAGAGAAGTGGGTGAGGAGAGGGGGAGATCATTTATGTAAATCAAAAACAAAAGCGGCCCAAGTATAGAGCCCTGTGGCACTCCGCACACAATATTACCTTCACAAGAGGTTCTTCGGTTGTAGACAACGTGCTGTTTCCTATCAGAAAGGTAACTTTCAATCCAAGTATTTGCATGACCTCTGATACCGTAAGTATTTAGTTTGTGGAGGAGAATGTCATGATTTAGGGTATCAAATGCCTTGCTGAGGTCAAGAAAAATACCAAGACAGTGCAATTTGTTGTCTAGATCGTTTGTGATGCTGCAATAAAGATCGTTTATAGCCATATATGTTGATCTTTTAGCCCTGAAGCCGTATTGATGTGGGCTAAGGATATTATTGACAGTAATGAAGTCATAAAGGCGTACATAGACAATTTTTTCCAGTATTTTTGAGATGGAAGGAAGAATAGAAATCGGCCTATAATTGCTGAACGATTTATTGTCACCTGATTTAAAGATTGGAGTAACTTTGGCTATTTTAAGTTGAGATGGTACTACTCCTGTGGCCAGTGACCTATTAAAGATGTGTGAAAGGATAGGTGCGATATCATCGATAACGGCTTTTAATAATCTGCTACTGATATTATCAAAACCACAACTATTACTTTGTTTGAGTTTATTCGTAATATCTAGAATTTCTTCCGAAGTAGTTGGTTTTAGGAACATACTATTTTTTTGGTTAATCGAATTTAGAGGAGATGCGTAGTCATCATCAGGATTAGATATTTTACTCGCGAGATTAGGGCCTATATTAGTAAAGAATTGGTTGAAATTATTCGCAATATCAGTTGAGTCCGTTATTTTATTACCGTCTTTATCTTTAAAAAAGTCTGGTAATTTTTTACGTTTATTTCTACCCAGAAGATTATTTAGTGTTCTCCATGTGTCTTTCATATTACATTTATTAGATTCAATTTCAGAAGTAATGTGGGACTTTTTAGATGCACGTAGTAGGTTATTTAATATGTTTCTAAATTTAGTATATTTTATCTTATTGTCAATAGTAGGTTTAGTGATGTATTTCTTGTATAGTTTATCTTTATTTTTAATTGATTTAAGGATACCTAATGTGACCCAGGGTTTACGTGGTGTTTTACGGTTTGCAATTTTAGTTGTTTTTATGGGGCAGTGAAAATCAAGTACATCAGTGATTTTCTTGATAAAATGAGTGTATGAAAGATCAGGGTCGTTGTCGTGAGTGATGAAATCCCAGTCAACAAGTGAGATAGAATTTTTAAAACCTTTAATATTATTATCAATTAGTTGTCTAACGTTTTTATAAGATGGTTTATTGTAATTTCTATAGCGCGAGCCTTTTACGGAGATGAAGTTTGGGAAATGATCGGATAGGTCAGTTACCAAGTTGCCTGAAATAAGTTTGTGATTGATGTCATTGGTAAAGATGTTATCAATCAAGGTAATACTGGTTCCTTTAGGACCAGGAACGACTCTGGTGGGTTTATCAATACACGGAAAGAAGAGATAAGTATACATTAAATTGACAAAAGAGCTGACTGCAGCGCTGTGATCATACTTCAGGAGATCTAAATTGAAGTCACCAGCTATGTAGCAACATTTTTTCTCATTGGTGACGGTAGTCAAGATACAATCGAGCTGTGAGATGAATTGATCGAAGTCAACGTAATCCGGTTTGTAAATTGTGCCAACAATAATATCAATCCCAGGAATTTCAATAAAGAGGGAATCACAGTCAGTAGTATTGATTTTAAGGTCAGGTCTACGGATAAAGTTATGTTTGGGATGGATAAAAAGAGAAGTACCACCACCCGTTCGGCCATAACGAATACAATCAATATTGGTATAATTATTGAGGTCGATTAGATTGGAGTCGTCCTCGGAGTTGAACCAGGTTTCTGTAAAGGCATAAACATCAAAATCATGACGGATGATTGAACAGTAATCAACAACGCCACTTTCTTTTTTACCAAGACTTCTAGTGTACACATTACGGTTCCGTGCCCTGTATAAAATCCAACTTTCTTGACCACGTCTTTGATGACATATCCAGGGTAATAAATCATCCCCTCCTACACCATTTAGCTGATTTATTTTACACCAACTTTGTCTTGCCAGCATGCGTGCTACCATTTCCACCGCTATCCTAAGCATAGCTCAAGGCTCTTTAGTGTTGGTGTAACTAGAAGCTAATACTAATTTTGAAAATGTTCTTGCGATAACAAATTCCAACTTTTAATTTCAATTTGTCATAAAAACTAGTGCTATATCATATTTTATAAAAACAAATGTTCAAATTTCGAAAAAAAATCACATTATATTATCCAAAGAGCAGATTTTAATTTTAAAACTAGCCCAAATCGGGCGGAAAATCACCACGTGTGGAAAGTCATGTGGCAATACTGCAGCCCCTCAGGCTTTGTTTCTAGTTCCACCGCTGTCACACTCAAGGTCCCCCAGCATGCGGCAAATGGTGTTGGATGGATGTCATTCTTGGGTGAAACTTACTAATACCAGCGTCATGGCCAGTTCAACCTATCAAACTTGGTCTCAAACCTTACAGGCAACTGGAATGTACTGACAGATAATAGCACTGAAAAGCAACAATTAATGTTATAGGAAGTGTCACAAAGTCAGACAAAAAGACTTGAAACTGTCTCACAGTTATCATGGTTATTGGATTTACATAGAAAACAATTAAATAACCATCCGAGTAGAACACACACAACAATTATACCTTCTAACTCAACTTTGTGTTACGCATTCTTTATATTAATGGCTATGTATAACCATGCTAACATCGTTAAAATTACATTATTCTGTTTGTTACGCAGCATTATCGGGTATTTTTTCGGTCTGGATTGGTTTAAACGATCGACAATCAGAAGGAATATTCATTTGGACAGATGGTACCAAGGTGAGTAGGCAAATCCCAAAAGTTACCCTAAAATAACAATGCTGTGCAATATCGCAAAAAACAACGAGGTTCCCAAAGTTTACATGCAATTTCACGCGTAAAGTGAAACTGTATTGTCAATCTGCGCAACTTCATGAAATGTTGCTGATCTTTGTTGTGTTGTGTAATTCCATGTTATATTTTGGTTAAATGTTTTGCAACATTTGGCAATTGTTGTCGTTTTGAGGTAACTTTAGACGTATTCCCTTGAGACATTAGCCTATTATATAAAAAAATGTTTGTCTACCATTCCTTTTGGTATTGGATTAGTATAAACACGTGAGTACAGAACTATCTTGTTTTCTTTCGTTGAAGTATTTTTTATTGCTCAATACACGTCATTGATTCAACATTGTTCCTTGTTCACTAAACACAGAATGATTTCCAAAACTGGGACATTTCAAGACCGAGGGACTGTACAGAGTCTGGTTGTGAATACGACTGCGTTTTTATGGCATCCAGCAGCGGAAATTGGAGCGATTTTAACTGTAATAGTAACGTGGTTGAAGGACACATTTGCAAAAAGGAAGGTATTCATGATTTTGAGATTCGGAAATAAGATCCTAGCCATTATGAACCACATGTTTGATTTTGTCAAAAGGATACACAGTAGATAATAGAATAGTTAAAACGAGACCCTTTATTCTACCGTGTTATTGAAGCACACTTTATCCTACATGTATAGGTTCCTTTTCGAAATAACTTCTTGGCAATCTCCTTCGCGATAATTATAGCATTTTCGGGTAATCGGGTAGGTGAATTTGTTTGGCCAGTATAAGCGCAATCGGCGGAACTACGATGCCCCGCAGTCATTTGAAGATTTTTCATACAGACAAGGGTTAAAGGCATATGTGATCTTTTCCATGGGACGCGCTCAATTTGTGATTTTTCCCAAGGAATACATTTATTTTGGTCAAATTACATTTATAACCATGAAACTAAAATATCTTGTAAGTTTCCTAATAACTTCAAAATCAGATTTTGAAATGTAAATATGATTCCATGATTTCACAACGTCTTCCACCGATAACGCCGTTCACAGTGTTTCCGGTTACAACCACAACTGTACACAAGTGAACACACCCTTACGGAATGCTTTATGATGAAAATCTAATTGTTGAAAACTTCCTTAAATTGGAAGCAGATTTCCATAATGATTTAGTAATGTGCTGTGATGGATTTTTAACAGAAAATGCAGTGAAAATAGATTTATGAGTTCAGGAAAGTCTTTCCTGATAGACAAACTTCATTATACATTAAGAGAGAAAAAATATGTGCACAAATTTGAAAAAGATCACATAATATTGCTTTAACTCCAATTGAATGTGTGAAATCATTTTATTTATTCTAGCCTTACCGTTACCTCCACCTACCATTAAGACTACGACTATTTTGGAAACACCATCAGAACCATCATCAACATCTGGTCTAATTACCACCACACAAACATCAAGTAGCAATACAGGTACAAGATTTAACACTGACATGGATTCTAAGTATGGGCGGCCATTTAGGTCAAAAAGGTCTCAACTACTAGAAAAGGTGTCAAATAATTATGAAAAAGGTCTCAAATGCGGAAAAAGGTGTCAAATAATTATGAAAAAGGTCTCAAATGCGGAGAAAGGCGTCAAATAATAATAGAAAAGATGTCAACAATTGTGTCATAAAGGGGTCAATATACAGATAAAGGTCTAAAATGTTGATAAAGGGGTCATATACAGAGAAAGGTCTGAAACGTTGATAAAGGTGTAAAATACATGCAAAGATCTGAAATGTTGGTAAAGGTGTCAAATACACGTAAAGGTCTGAAATGTTGATGAAGGGGTGAAATCTAGATAAAGGTCTGAAATGCTGTTAAAGGGAAAAATACACGTAAAGGTCTAAAATGTTGATAAAGGGGTCAAATACACGTAAAGGTCTGAAATATTGATAAAGGTGTCAAATACACATAAAGGTCTGAAATATTGATAAAGGGGTCAAATGCACGTAAAGGTCCGAAAGGTTGATAAAGGGGTCAAATACACGTAAAGGTCTGAAGTTTTGATAACGGTGTCAAATACACGTAAAGGTCTGAAATGTTGATAAAGGAGTCAAATACAGATAAAGGTCTGAAATGCTGAGGTATTTTTGTTAAGAGATGTGTTATAATTGTTTCCATCGGGTGCTTGTGTTTGTCATTAAAATTGTGTTTTCTTGCTGCAATGTTTGTATGTGCCCCTCGCCCAAAATATGTTTGTAATGTCATGATAGTCCTTATTATTGTAAAAGCGGTAAACAAAATTCATGACCATAAAATGGCATCTTTTTTTTCTGGATCAAGATTCTTGATTTACACTCACCATGACCTAGCGAGTGACGACACGTTTTTAATATTACGGAGGACCATTCACGTCAGAATTTTACAGTTAACTATACATAGGTTAACACTTGGCATATGCGCCAATTAATATTATAAGGGGACGGTGCTGATCAATGTGGATATTTACTTCGCTAGTTGCTATTCTGGTGTTACTCGCCAGTTATGCTTTAAGAATTACATCGTTAGTAAGTTATGATACTGTTAGAGCATAACTACTAGGGAGGTAGCTTACCTCCCTATTAAGTTACCCGTCATTGGTGCACTCGGCCGTATGTGGTAACTGTCACATCCATTAAAGAAAAGGAATGATGGATGCAAATATAACTCTATTTTATTTCATTTTAGTATGCAACTTTTTATGTGTTTCAAATATTGTCTCTTCTAGGATTGGTTGTTGGCACTACTATAGGAACTTTTCTATTGGTCATATTCATCGTAACATTAACATTACTGTATAGAAAGAAACTGTAAGTACAATTGCATTATGTCATATTAGTCTCTATATGGTTTGAAACGGGTTTTGCCAAGCAGCGTCCAAAAAGGATGTTAAAAGAATGAATGAATGAATGAATGTGAAGGGGTGAGTAGGTGAATGAATGATTAATAGGGAAATGAATGACTGAGAAAGGAAAATCAGATAGGGTATATTCCATAATAACTGGTATTTTCATTTATCTAGGTTTCATTTATCTATTATAAGTGCAAACTATCTGTGTTCTCAGAAAAGTGTCTGATCTTCTTATAGTTACAGTTCAGGAGAATCAAAGCATTTGGTCGCAGTGGCGTAACCAGCGGGGGGGGGGGGGGGGGGGGGGGGGGGGGGGGGGCAGTGGGACTGGAACCTTGAAACCCTTGCCCCCCGCTTTCCCCCCCCCCCAAATGAAATCAATCGGTGTGGGTGTGGAATGGAGCAGTGGGATTACAAAGTACACATATGAAAAGTGTTCGCGAGCTACGCGCGAATGTCTTCCCAAAATGCAATATTCTATGGTACAAGCTTGTTTAGAGACGAAATGTAGCTCAATCGTGCAAAAAAGTAGGTGTAATGTTAAAAATTTTCGCGCGCTACGCGCGCATTTCTTTACACTGGAATGGCGCCCACCCATTAGGAGCCCCCCATTTCAAGTAACTGCCCCTTCTTGCCCCCCCCCCCATAGAAAAAGTATAGTTACGCCACTGTTTGATCGACAAATCTAATAACAACTCAACATGCCTATGTAGGTCCGTACGATTTGACGATCGATGGCAATGATTCCATCCTGTCTCCACGGCCAGAATTCTTCGATAAACATGAGTACGCATGATGTAAACAACCTAACAACCAAATACTATGATATTACATATGCCAGCAATTAGGATGATTATATCTAAACAACTTCACTAGAATTAGAAGCCCAGAGTCGTCATCAAATGTCGTATGCTGTTTTTAAACAGGAGCCCTCAACGTCTAGCAACCCAATAGAAACCCATCAAATTAGTGACGATATTTTCGTTCCATCATCTGAAAATTTGGAGGAAGTGAAAGATAAATGATAGAAAGAAAACATATCCTGCTTGTCCAGACAATGAAGATGATATAATTACCACCAATAAATTGAAGCACATACGATTCGCACTGTTATGCAGAGGTAGATAACCCACAGTATGAATCGCCAATTGTTGATGTAAAACAACAATCTAATGCAAATTCAGTGACAGATGACATGTGTAGAAGAAGGATGGGAAGGAAGCATTTTGTATAACAATGAACATTGATAGTATACCTTGCAATCAATAAATCACGTACATATTGTTAAAAAGAATAACTATTTCTGTAATGGGACGTTTTTTGACTGTTAATAAAGTCATATGTAGTGCAGTAGTGTTTGGACTTCATCAAGGCCAGGCGGAGCGAAGGACACTGCCGTGTTCTGTCAAGTGTATTTATAGGTTATAATTACCCCACAGTATGACACAACCTCAAGAAGAGAGTTATACAAATCCCTAAAAAAGAAATGTGTACGTTGATATGTTTGTGCGGGTGCTTTATATTACTTCTGGTACCTTGACCATACACTAGTCATGAAATTAAAAATGAGCTGATACTGCGTATAATACGATTCATATTTCTGTATTTTTCAGCCATAAATCTGATCCATCTGAAAACCATGAAGATATAGAGCTTGACGCCTACGAGATTCCCTCTACGCTGTCAGACCAAAGTCCTGACAATCAAAACGTATCCAACCCAGCTGATATGACGGATAACGAAACCTACACAGGGTTAGACATGTTAGATGCATCGACCAGACATCCAGAATCGGTGTACCAAGGAGTCATGAGTTAGGACCCGGACCGCTTGAGAGCAGCAGATAAATACCAGAGCCTCGATGCTGCGTCACGATTGAGTACAACTGAATACCAGGGTATATACCATGACGGGAAAATGGGGGTACAGAATGACCAGGATGTAATATACCATGAGTATATGGATCCAGTGATAGAATCTGCTCGAAGCCAGTCTACGGTCCCTGTTCCGCCAACAGTCAGTGGGATCGACAATTCAAATGGCCTGTACGTCAACGTGAAAGATGCAACGAATAACCGCAAAACCTAAATAACTGAAGGATACAAATAGTGGTTTCCATGTAACGATTTAGCTGCCATCTTGTAGGGAATAATAACTGTGTGTAAGATTTTGCACCGATGCAATTGAATGTATAATAAGCAGGATGCGATTCCCCTCTGTCCGTTGCGCATGGATACATAGATATGATAGAATTTATGGCGATAAGTCAGTGGTTTTGTATGCTTAACAATATAGATGATTTATTATCAAACTATCACATATTTCATTGACATCATTTGCATCTTGGAAAATGGAAAAGACTGTAAAGACACAGAATGTATTTGGAAGCCTTATCAACAAGAACCAAACATTCCATTCCGGTTCTTGGAGAGGATGATAGCGCCAAATGTGATGGTAAACTCTCCTTGGTTGAATTAATTAATTTAGGTAAAGGCGAGTTGTCATCCTACCAAAGACAAGCTGTTATTACTTTAATTGAGAAAGGTGGGAAAAATAGATGTAAACTAAATAATTGGAGGCCAATTTAAAAAAAAATAAATGTGGATTATAAGATTGCGTCAAAGCCCTTGCCATGCGTGTCATGGGTGGTAGTCATAAACTTATTAATTTGATCAAAGTGGTTTTGTGAAAGGCAGGTATATTGGTGATTCACTGCGGACTATTCAGGATGTTATAGACTACACCAAGTATAGAAATATTCCTGGTCTACTTTTATTCTTATATTTTGAAAAAGCATTTGACTCATTAGAAGGTAATTTTATTTTTTGCAGCCCTAAAACGCATGAATTTGGTTCAAATTGTATTGACTCTGTCAAAGCCCTCTATTCAAATATCTGAATATTAGTAGTTGTATTTTGAATAATGGCCTTACATCCGCTTATTTCTGTGTAAACAGAGGGTTGCGTCAAGGCTCTTATTTGTATATCTTAGCGCTGGAACTTCTGTCATGTTCAATACGTGAGAACCCCATTGTTGGTATTTATGTTAAAGATATTGAACGTAAGTTATTAAGTATGCCGATGATACTACATGTGTTTTGAAAGATGAAATTTCAGCAAGTCATCTGCTTACAGTATTAAATAATTTTGCCTGTGTGTCTGGTTTAACATTAAACGTCTCAAAATCCCAAGCCTTATGGTTAGGGTCAAAGAGATATTGCACAGATAAACCTCTTAATGTGGAATTGCCAACAAAACCAATTAAAGCAATAGGTGTGTATTTCTCATATAATGATGTTGATGCTGAGGACATGAATTTGTGTACTAAATTTAAGCAGATTAAGACTCTTCTTAACATTTGAAGAATGAGGAATTTAACCCTTGCTGGTAAGATAATTCTGATTAAAACCTTTGCTTTGTCAAAATTCATTTGCATAGCCTCTGTTATTCATATCCCAGAAATTGATAAGATTATGTTTGCATTTCTCTTGGAATGGTGGGAGAGAATTCATCAAGAAAACTTCTATTATTGGTGACATTGATGAAGGTGGTCTTAAGATGGTTGATGTGAAGTCCATGTTTGCTGCTCAAAAAATTAAGTGGATAAATAAATATACTACCACAAATGCACCATGGAAGACCTTTTTTGATGATTTCACTTCTCCCTATGGAGGTGAATTATTATTTCATTGTAATATTGATATCAAAATGTTGAAAGAGGCAAAGAATCTCCCTATTTTCTACAACGATCTGTTGATCTTTTACACCAATTTTGTTGAAGCTGACACGGTAAGTCTCCTTCAACAATGCATTTGGAATAATTGTCACATCCGCATAAAGCATAAACCTTGTTTTTATAACACCTTTTTGGATTGCGGAATTATTATTGTGAGCGACCTTTTTGCATCTGATGGGACGTTTATTCCTGTTGACACTTTGGTTGGGAGGGGGCTTCCAAGAAATCTGTTTTTGAAATTGAGGGGATTGTTATCCGCAATTCCATCCTTTCGAAAAAATGTTTAAAGCTGGTTTTAATAGACAACTTCAATGCAATTTTAACAAATTTGTTATTAATGACGATGAGATTGATGTTAATAATATTACAAATATGAATTCTAGTATGTATTTACAGTATTTTTAGTTAATAGAGTTTTTACCCATAGTAGGCCTACCGCTCAAACAAAATATAAGAACGAGTTTGAGATTGATGACGATAAGTGGAACAATATTTATATAAGACCATTCAAATCCTGTTCTGGAGTCAAACTTCGGATGTTTCAATATAAGATCAATGTTAATTGCTCGATGTCAAACAAAAAGTTGCGCAGGATGAACATTATTGATAGTGATAATTATGTGTTCCTTTTGTAATAATAATATTGAGGATATGAAACATCTTTTTGGGGATTGTAACTATATACATCCTTTTTGGAATGAATTTTGGAGGACGGGTACCGGCATCGTAAGATTTTGAAATCAAAGTTTGTGTGTGAAATATCTCGAAAAATACAGCTTGAATGAGTAAGATTTTTGGATACGATATTGGTACAGTATTTACCTCGGCTGAGTTCGAGGGAAAGGTTATTTGGACAATCATGATGGAAAATGTTCCCACGATAGGGATATTTATTCCCAGTATCCGATATCGTCACATCATAGAAAATGGCGGTGATTCTAGTTCGTGTACCCCCGTATAACACCCGTAATTGTTTATATACTCCGTAACGCTCAGTCGCTGAGCGCAAGCGTTGATCACCGTATTTCAGATAGGGGCGTCAAAAAATGGGGGATGTAGTCTACGTCATTTTGTTGCGCCGTAGTTTACTACCCATGTGTGTGAGCGGAAAGAGTTGTGAGCGTTGTAGAGTATGGTATCTAAACTAACGAGATCGTTTTGTAACGACCTCAACGTCTACGTAATTTCCCATTTGTTCACCGCTAGGCTAGGTACCACCCCTAGATATTGCCTCAGAAAAAAATTGTGTTTGCGATTTCGTCTTTATTAATCCATCAATGGATTCCAGATTTTGTGAGCATGTACAAATCGCAAATAACTTGGACGAGTTCAAAGTTGGGGTTAATCTGCCTCATAGGAGTAAAAATATTTTTTTGCCTTGAGAAGCATATTTTTCTTAGTAAAATACAACGATTCATGCTCGGGGTGGTACTCACGTATGTAAGGCATACGGGGACGTGCCGCTCCAGTGGTCGTTTTTTCATGAGACATCCTTAGCCATGGGTAGGCTTTTCAACTGAAAAATCCTTAGACATGGGTCTATCCAAAATCACCCTTAGAAATGGGTAGGCTTTGAATCTCCAGCGGCACGCCCCCGACCAAACCAAATTTGAGTAAAAAAAATATCTATATTATCGACTCGCACATATAGAAACGATTGGATCTTTAAAAAAAATAATTAAAAAATATTTATCCAAACATTAATAATGATATTTGCGTCCATTTTCCCAATTTTGACATTTGTCGGTCAGACTCAGGCCTACTTAATTTTTTTTTTAAATGCTCATGATTTCTATACGAAAGACATTTTTGTCATGAAATTGATTGTGACTTGACTTTTTTGTATAATCGATCTCATATCTACCCCAAAAAAATGAATCATTTAACCAAATAATGGTATTTGGGCTAATTTGTCAAATTTTGATATTTGTCGGTCAAGCCGAGAATTAAAAAAAAAAAATGTTATGATTTCTATGCGAATTACTTTTTTGTCGTCAAATTGATTGCGGCTTGACTTTTTTGTATCATTGATCTCATACGTACCAAAAAAAAATTGAATTATTTAACCAAATAATGGTATTTGGGCTATTTTTTCAAATTTTGATATTTGTCGGTCAAGCCTAGAATTAAAAAAAAAATCATTAAGCCTATGATTTCTAAGCAAACAACTTTTTTGTCGTCAAATTGATTGCGACTTGACTCTTTTGTATCATCGATCTCATATGTACCCAACCAAAATCGAATTATTTAACCAAATAATGGTATTTGGGCTAATTTTTCAAATTTTGATATTTGTCGGTCAAGCCTAGAATTTAAAAAATAATAATTATGATTTCTATGCGAATGACTTTTTTGTTGCCGAATTGATTGCGGCTTGACTTTTTTTGTATCATTGATCTCATACGTACCAAAAGAAAATTGAATTTTTTAACCAAGTAATGGTATTTGGACTATTTTTTCAAATTTTGAATTTAAATAAATAAATCATTAAGCCTATGATTTCTATGCAAACAACTTTTTTGTCGTCAAATTGATTGCGACTTGACTCTTTTGTATCATCGATCTCATACGTACCAAAAAAAATTGAATTATTTAACCAAATAATGGTATTTGGGCTAATTTTTCAAATTTTGATATTTGTCGGTCAAGCCTAGAATTTAAAAAAAAAATCTATGCAAATGACTTTTTTTGTCGCCAAATTGATTGTGGCTTGAGTTTTTTGTATCATCGATCTCATATGTACCCCAAAAAATTGAATTACTTAACCAAATAATGGTATTTGGGCTAATTTTTTCAAATTTTGATATTTGTCGATCAAGCCTAGAATTAAAAAAAAAATTGTTATGATTTCTGTGCGAATTACTTTTTTGTGGTCAAATTGATTGCGGCTTGACTTTTTTGTATCATCGATCTCATACGTACCAAAAAATGTTTGAATTATTTAACCAACTAATGGTATTTGGGCTAATTTTTCAAATTTTGATATTTGTCAGTCGAGTCTAGAATTTAAAAACAAATTGTTATGATTTCTATGCGAACAACTTTTTTGTCGTCAAATTGATTGCGACTTGACTTTTTGTATCATCGATCTCATACGTACCCAAACAAAATTGAATTATTTAACCAAATAATGGTATTTGGGCTAATTTTTCAAATTTTGATATTTGTCGGTCAAGCCTAGAATTCAAAAAAAAATTGTTATGATTTCTATGCGAATTACTTTTTTGTCGTCAAATTGATTGCAGCTTAACTTTTTGTATCATTGATCTCATACGTACCCAAACAAAATTGAATTATTTAACCAAATAATGGTATTTTGGCTAATTTGTCAAATTTTGATATTTGTCGGTCAAGCCTAGAATTTAAAAAAATAAATATGATTTCTATGCGAATGACTTTTTTTTGTCACCAAATTGATTGCGGCTTGACTTTTTTGCATCATCGATCTCATACGTACCCAGACAAAATTGAATTATTTAACCAAATAATGGTATTTGGGCTAATTTTTCAAATTTTGATATTTATAATTTAAAAAATTAAAAAAATTCTATGAGAATGACTTTTTTGTCGCCAAATTATTGCGGCTTGACTTTTTTATATCATGGATCTCATACGTATTTAAAATTTTAAAAAAAATCATATAATGATATTTGGGTCCATTTTCCAAATTTCGACATTTGGTGGTCAGGCAAATTAAAATAAACCTTATAATTTCTATGCGAATATAATATTATATATAATTGTTGTCGTCAAATTGATCTCATAGGTAACTAAAAAGGTGATAAAACAACAAAATGCAACAATAAATGAAACTGTAAAGTGCAAGTGAATGGCAGTAACAAAACAAGTAAATAAAGATGAATGATCGAATCTTTGACAAAAATAAATAATCACACTAGAGTTAAGATTACATTATGTTGATATCCATGCTGATCAAATTACGGGCGAAATATCTGTTTTCAATCGACTACGAAAACTAATCTCAGTCATTCAATACATCGCGAGACTGCCGCATAAATGCGTATTCGCTGTCAATCGAAAGCAAAATCCATTTTACCGCAAAGCTTTTTTAAATTGCCTCTTTATTCAGTTTAAAGAAATTTTAAGCCAAGTTTTCAATTAGCGTTTGCCTGGACTGTCGGTATACAAAGACGAATTTACAAAATTATTAACTTTAATCGATCGCGGCTATTCCGTTCAAAAAGCGCATGTGTGTAATGCCTTGTTTTACGATGTAAACAATAATATCATATGCCGCCGGGCGATCAGCTGATCGATGTTGAGAGAACACAATGCGCATGCTCTAATCAGTTTCGTTCATCTCTCGTCGGTGATGGCGTAACGAATAAGATAGCCCCTCGGCCCTCGTGTTTGTGAGGATTGTTTGTTTATTTTGTTTTAACATTATGCATACATTAGGAAGTTCAAAATGATGTTTTGGAATTCAATCAGGCAACTTTCAAATTTGACTATCATGTCACACTTTGTGTACGCAACTTCGTGGAAGGACCCATGTTCATCTTAATAAACTGTTTATGTAAAGATTATTACATTACTGTTTCTGTCTATTCTTCTTTGTATATTGTGCATTTTGTGTACAAATGTTCACTTCACTCAAACTTTTACCAGCCCCATTCCATTTAAATGGAATTTGCATTTAAACTCTTGCTAATTAATAGACAAGCATGTCTATATAAATTACATGCTACAATTGTATTGGTGACAAAACGTAATGATATACCACTTATGAGTACTGACTCTTGTCCCTGCGTAGAAAGGCAACATTTTTCTTGCCCGCATGGTCCCCGCTAAGTCCTAGGTCCCACAGGGCCAAGGTTGCAACCGGAAAGTACATTAATCAAATCAAACTGTTTACCTTCACACCTGAATACACTCTACAGGCCACATCAAACACCAACGGCAGCTCTGTCAGCAATTCATTCTTATGGTTGAATCAAATACAAAGCAAACCCTTTAGAACAACCAAACAGGTTTCAAATATTATCTCCCACACAATAAATCCAAACCACTTCATAATCATTTCATTTTCATACAATCACTCTCCGCCCGTCCTCCATGGTTCTGGTCAGATCCTAACATATCATGTTAAAACCAATACAATGTCAATAACCGCCCTATTGATAACCACTAAATCTGACACTGCTAAACCCCATCAACCGCTCTAGTTCCAACTGGTATAAACAGTATTTTAATGACGATATTGATTTAAATTATAAGCTAATTCTATTTGGCTTCGGCTCAGACCCTTTGGTAAATCTTTGTTTCATTTCAATGAAGAGAGTTTTTTATACTAACAAATTTAAAAAAACAGACTCCATCCTTTATTCATTTAAAATATCTTGTGAAATTCAATTATAATCTTGAAAAGATTATTGCTGTAAAGTGTAATACTATGTACAAATTCCTAAAGAAATGGAAGGCACTTGAAACTTTGTATTCAATGAGTATTTTAAAAACAATGTTATTATTTTTACTGATGAATGATGACCATAATGTATTGTACACTTTTGTAAATGTATTATGTATGTATGTTTTTTTTGTAATTTCTGTTTGTTGTAGGCACTATAAAGGGTTCAACAAAAGAAAGTATACCACTTTGTTTATGTCATTTTGAGTAACTTTCAATTTGTTTTTGTCCAAACAGGCTAGATAGGCATTTAGATGATTCTTTTAGGCATAATTTGATACTAAATTTGCCCCCTAACAACAAAGATAAACCATGATTAGCACCATTTAAAGGAAAATATTCCATTTTCAAAAGTCGCATTTCCAGTACACAGCACGAGAAGAAAGGGCCAATTGTTAACACACACATGTCATATTTATCCCGTACTGATCACCGCGCATATCCCTCAATGCGCGGGCTAATTCAAATGTAAACTGATGCATGGGTGAAGGATTTGAATGTAAAGGAATGTTATGGATGGGTAGAACATGGACAGATTAACCAAATCTTCTCGTGCTTTGTATTTGAAATGCGACTTTTGAAAATGGGATATTTTCCTTTAAATGGTGCTAATCATGATTTATCTTTGTTGTTATGGGGCAAATTTGGTATCAAATTATGCCTAACAAATTCATCTAAATGCCTATCTAGCCTGTTTGGTCAACAACAAATTAAAAATTTAATCAAAATGACATAAACAAAGTGGTATACAGTCCTCAAAATAAGTAACTGACCAGGTAATTAATATGCTCTCAATTCCAAAAATATAGCTCTGACGTAAAAATATTAAATTATAAAGTTGTAAGGAAATCTCTTTTCCTCAATTTGAGATATTACACGTGAAGATTGAATGAATAATAATTCAGTTATGAGTTCAAAACCATAGCCAAGTCAGTTTTTCATTTTAACATTTTGTTCGTCGACACGCAGCCTCGAACTAGCAACAGGCAGATGATTGATTAACTGGTAGCGATAACTCACGGGTTGATAGTTAGATGAGGATTGGGGATACTTCAATTGATCAATGCAGCCCATACACACCTCTGTCACACGGTCCTGCGTGTTCAAAACCTAAGTGTTAAAATGAGAAACTGACTTGGCTTTGGTTAATATTCATTCAATCTTCACGTGTAATATCTCAAATTGAAGCAAAGCGATTTCCCGACAACTTTATAATTTAATATTTGTACGTAGGAGCTACAGTTTTGGAATTATGAGTATATTTATTAGCTGGTCAGTTACTTATTTTGAGGACTGTACTTTCTTTTGTTGAACCCTTTATAACAAAGAATAAACGCTCCTTTTGGAGCATTATAGAGAAGAAAAAACAAGAACCAGACATGATTCTTTCACATTTCTCATTGAAAAACATGTTCAAAACTCCTACATTGGCGATTTAGTTATTTGGAGAACATCTTAAACGTTGATTTCTACTCTTTTGACAGCCATTTTAATAACACGGTAGCCATATTGAATAATGCAAAAGAGCCATAGTGTATTTGGAAGCCTTATAAACAAGAATCAGTCAAGATACTTGCAAAAAGAATCCATATGATCTCGTAGATAACCTATTTAAACCCTCCATAGATGATTTAGTTAGAATTCGGCGGACATTTGAAGGAAAAAACGCCTTCACCGTTTCACCAAACAAAAAAGGTTTCGGCAGACAAATCATTAACCCTATGGCTTTTGTATAATGTTGTCCAAAATAAAAGTCTTTCAAAATCCCTTAAAACAAGTTATATATTTTGAAACAACTCATATGTTAGTTTTCACTCGTTTGACGGACATTTTAATAATATGGCGGCCATTTTGTATAATTCAAACAAACCGTAGTGTATTTGGAAGTCTTATAAACAGGAACCAGACATGATACTTTCAAAAAGTATCCATTTAATCTCATCGATATCCTATTTAAACCCTCCATAGGCGATTTAATTAGATTTCGGCGGCCATTTTGAAAAAGCTCCCTCACCGTTTCACCCAGCGACGAGATTTTGCAGACAACCTGATACAGGGTGACCCAGAAAATGTTGAACCCAAAAATCACAAAATTCAATATTTTTTTTACCATTCAAATAACAAAATATTGCATAACTCTTTCACCAGCTATGCGCACCATACATTTAACTTTGTGAAACATTTTAGGTCATAAAAATAGGCCACACGAAACTTAAAATACGTGTAATTTTGTAAGAAGTGTTGTTTTGTAGTGTAAGTGAAGTGCAAAAAAAAAATGGTTTCATGCTACATGAGCAGAACAAGTGCCTGTTTGAAACCATTTCTGCACAGTATCTCATCAATATTCATTTATTATGTAAATCAATATTATTAATTTATAAGCGACTTTGAAAACAAAAACTGAAGTCCCCTAGACTTCATTTGAAAATGTTAATTTGATAAATACAGATCAAAACAAAAGATTACTTTACGGTGAGTTAAAACTCACGAACTCACCGTACTTAGAACAGAATTAAGTTTTATATATGAACCAAGTGACATTTTTTTCTCTTTTACAAAAGAGCGAAAACACCCCCTGTCACACAATCAAGTGTATCTTTAGTTTGGCAAGGCCAAATTACATGATCTAAAGTTCTCCAGAAAGCTGAATAAATTGTTTACATAACTGCTGAAAACAGAATGCCATATTTATTTATTTTCATTTTCATTTTTTTTTTTAAGTTTGTGATTTTTGGGTTCAACATTTTCTGGGTCACCCTGTAGCTCTATGGGTAAGGTTTCCAAAAATTATGTCTCACAAATCCCTGAATGGGTGCCTGATTTCGATTACGGGCCCATCGACTGCAGAGGCACATCATAACTTCAAAGATCAGTTCCAACGGGGAACAATGTCTTCAACAGCAGCCTAAAGAACAAGAAACGAGAATTCCAGGACATCACCAAGAACTATCGGCCATTCAGAGAGTGATCTACGTAAATTGTACGCATCAGAGGAACTATCTACCAAGGGTCCTGTTTCACTTCATAGACGTGTCTTTTTTCTCTATATCTGTTTCGTCGTAGAGGACGCGAAGGCATTGCCAGTTGACAAGGGATGCCTTCCGGCTTCATACATATGACGAGGGGAAAGAGTACCTCCTCCATATGTCATACAATGAGCAGAAAAACAACCAGGGTACCCTGAAAGAAGAGTACCAACAAAACAAGCGTCTCTACGAGACGGTCGACAATATCTGGTACGACAATGTTCCAGTTGGGCATAATACACTGGGAAATATGATAATGGTTATGTCTGTGGAGGCTGGACTAAGTAAAACATACACAAACTGGGATCCAAGAAAGGCTGGGATCCAGCATTTGCAGCCTGCCTGGCCATCGTAACACACAAAGTCTTAAAAGCTATTGCTCTGATGCATCAGAAGGCCAGAAGAGAGAAATGACAGCGATCCTCACAAACAATGGTAAACCCGCCAAGAAGCCGCACACTGTTTCAGCAACGCGGTCATCTGCTACGGAGCTTCCAACAGCTGCTACCGTTACCAGATTTGCATCTTCGTCAGCGACCTTTGTTCAACATTCAGATTTGACATCATTTTGCTGGATTTTTTTCCAGCAATATATTGACCAAAAAGACCATTTTAGGGAATGCCCCTTTAACTGCGAAGAGGGCGTCTGATGAGGCGTTTAGTACGGGCTTATATGTAATATTACCAACTAACTGTCCATCACGTATGATATGACTATCATAGGTTCTATACCATGGCAACCAAAGTCAAATTGTCCCGCAAATTGTATGCATATTTTCTAAACCAGGGTTCAATATGGTATATAAAACTTTAATGTGTAACCATTTGGAAACATTAATGAAATCGAAGTTTAGGGCCAAACACTTGTAATGACCTTCAAACGAGGACCAGACGTGGTACTATCCAAACGAGGACCCACCAACCTGGACACACACCGACACACCGAGGACCAAAATGGCGGTTGAAGAAGAAAAATGGGTGTCAAACCGCCAACTAGACTGTGTGCTATCCAACAGAGGCCTAAAGGGTGTATGGGGGAGAGTATCACCAAATAGGACCTCGTTAAGATAGCGTTTTATGTTGTTTGCAATACTTTGCACGTATCAGGAAACCGAGGACGTCCTCGGTTGTAGGTGTGTCCGCAGTTGAAATGTAAAAAACGAGTGTGCATCCTCGTTTGCAAGTAATTACACACACACACTTAATCAACCAAGAAGTGTGTGTTATTTTATGGCACAATTTCAAGTTAATATTTGCTTCTATTTTTTAACCCGCTGGAGCAATTTAACTCAGATTTTATCTTCATATCGAACAGTCAACACTATTGTGGAAATGCCTGACCGAAATCGAGGTACGGGGTAGGTAACATCCGTGCCTGTAATCAAATTGGTTCATGTACACAGCGCCCTCTTTAACAGTTGCGACATGCCGCATAAAGCAATCAGTGAAGCGAGAACTGTCAATCATCAGTTAGAAATGAATATTTAGTGCATATTACTATTCATTAGTATCGTCATACCAAGTAATGTAGACGTGTTCCAGTCCATCGTAAAGAAACCCATTGATTAACTTCTTATTTGAGAAAATAATAAAGTATAATGTAAGCGCACTAATATTTGACAATATGACTTGATTGTAGTGGTCATAAGTGTGAAAATATTGTACTTGTACGAGCATTTGCACCGCCAATGCTTTCAAAACCGTGATTTTTTACACCATTCCACTCCTCTCTGGATAAATCTATAACCGGGTTCAGTGTATTCATGCGCAACGGACGTACACAGGGGAATCGCACCAGACCTATTATATGTTCAATTGAATTGGTGCATGACGTTTAATTCATGGCATAAACCGTGTAAGGGGAGACGTCAAAACTCGACCGCCCGTTGACCGCCGGTTACGGGCGGTTCCGCCCAGTTCTTTCAGGTCAAATGTTTTACTGGTATATGAATATTCGCGCATGCAACACTGAACAACCGCCGGTTGACTTAATGCTGTAATCTGACCAATTTACACTATCAATATGTTACTTTGCGGTCATAATAGCTCTCTCTATAATCGTTCTATAAAAAAAAACATTCATAGACTTTCGGTATTGATTTTAAAAGTGAATTGAGCTATAAACAGATTAAAAAAGCCAACCCCAGCAAAAATCAATAGCTGTATTGTACTGGTTGTCAACTGAGACTTTTAAGTCTTATTAAAAGAGCCCATTACTTCAAGATGTTATTGCTCACATGTGTGACGAGGCACTTTCAACCGGTCGTGTTCACCAGAGTATTACTATTTGACCTCATTATGTGTGTATATTATAACAGACGACACGTTTCGTGAGAACCGAACGGAACCGGCCGTAACCGGCGGTTGCCGGGCGGTCGAGTTTTGACGTGATCCCTAACCAAATTGGCTTACGATTATCATGACACAGATCATGACAGATGTGTGTTTTCTTTCTGAAAATCTTAAACACAGTTTTAATAATTCCTGACAAGACAGCAGCTGATGGATAACCTCTATCGGTATTGCCAATTATATTCGTCGCCCGATTCGGAGGAATTTGAGGAATCGTCCAATTTTTAAAGGCATTATGTGACCGTCCACAACGAATCCAGTGTAAAGTCACCATTTTTGCAAAATAGATATTCTGCTTTAGTTAAAATCTACTTCAAATAAGCTTGGAAATTATATAAATGACTTGTAGTTATTATTTTGTATAGTTATATAGTTTAAAAGGCCCTAGGGACTCTACACTGGGTAGGTGGATGGTCACATTATTAACAAATCGTCTTCAGGAAAATATCCCAATCATGAACAAACAGAGTCGAAAGTCCGGGGAGCCCGGGGACTCCCTTTTTACTTGAGCTCTGCTCACTCCACACCTAAAAGAGTGATATGAAAACACGATGATCGAGTAAATTGAAATGGAATGGGGCGATCCAAGAAAAGAATAAACAAATATAGTTTTGACTCCATCACAGACTGCGGGTACATGTACTGTTAAAATAAACTGCATAGGTACATTTGTTGTATATATAAAGCGCAAATGTGAACAATAGCCCAACAGACATGCACAAGGTTAATGACCAGAGTGATTAAAAATCAAACTGGTAACTCTCGAAAGAGAGCTCTGAAAGGCCAATCAATTGGTTCACTGCAACTCAGAAAATATGCATAAAACAAGACACACAAATGGGCAGAGGTTAAAAATGCCAATTAAAGTGACATAATAATAAGATAAAAGCCCAAACATAGAGAACAACATCAAAATGTAAATTATAGAAAAATAATAATATCTGGAGGTCTGATGGGCATCAAGAGAACCTACACAACAAAACTTGGGAACTAAATCTACCAGGAGCTGCCTGTTGTCACCTGTTGGGGCGTGACCGTATCACCAGCCCAGCTGGCTACATGCTTTACAGGACCACCATGTCCCCAACCAAGCATTAACCTACACTTAACCCATGACCACCATGCTATTATATGTATCAGTCGGATGTTGAAAGGACTTGAATGAAGGGTGTCATGAAAGAGTGTGAAAGACATGTAATTTACAAAGACTACAAACATGGCAGCCTCCATTTAGGTCTAGAAAGACCTAAAAGTGTAAATTGTTCCAGTCACATGCTAATAATAAATAGGGTGGCTTCGCCCCCCCCCCCTCCCCCCCCCCCCCCCCCCCCCCCCCAACAAACGAATTACGGTACACATCACATATCCACCAAGACATCTCCAACGAACGACAAAACCCATGTATCCGAGTTGCAGGAACCAATTGCTTGGCCCATCACAGCTATGCAGAGAGTAGCAGCTTGATTAATGATCACTTTAGTGCTGTTTGACTGTCCGATTTATAATTAAAATGATGGAATAAAAAAAGATTGCATAGTGGCCCAGTTATGGTTTGACCTGATTTAGGTAGCGCTAATGAATACGAGTATACGATGAAAATTTCACGAAAAGTGTACGAGCCATTTTTTAATTATCGGCATTTTCTACTTTACACATTTTACATGTAACTCTATGGGAAATGTGGCCGATGAGGGCGCTATTATAGTAAATAATAATATTCAAAGCTCTATTTCTCAGAAATGGCACCAACAAATGTTCAGAAATTTCTACAAAAGATGGCCAGTATATTCAGGCACTTGAATAAGTTAAAACCAGAACCGGGCCAGCAAGTTACGGTGTTCTCAGAATATTAAAAAACGGACAAATTATGTGGGATCAAACAGCCGTGACGTAATGGCGAAATGTATGTACGAACAAATAGGTGTCTAGAATCGTTTCAAAACGTAGCGCAATGCATTATAATGAAATCAGAATTATAATCTCCTTCAGCATAATCAATTTTTGGGCGATAACCCATGTTAAAAACGCACAACAATCGAAATATAAAGCATTTTAGCCTCCGATTTATGTGATATTTGTATTTTCAAATTGTAATTTTATTTTCAAATTGTTTCATGTACAGTCTTCATTAGCTCAAACGGCAGAGCGCCGGCTTCACAATCATGAGGCCAGGGGTTCGAATCCTGTAAATGTTATATGTTTTCCTGTTTGTTATTACACTTTATTTTTAGAAATTGACAGGATTGCTTATCGTTCGCTATGTTTATTGAATTTTGAATGATACTTTTTTTCTTTTGTAATTTCACTGCGATAAAGAACGTCCTGTAAATATAATTGTGTTGACTATTTCATTGAACCATCTCTCTGATTGAACTATGGAGTCCCTAGAGCTAGTCTATTCATGAACATGGTCTGCAAAGAACAATTGTTATGTAAATAAGAAGCCAGTCGGCTTGTCCTTGAATCGATTTTCTTATTTCCTACACCATCGCCATAGAAATGTATCGAGCAAAATGTGTATGCACAACTTTCGAATTGGCTATAGTCGGCAATACATGTATGATTCAACACATAGGGTACGTAGCAATGTTCAATCCTTTGTAAAGTTGAATAGATAATCGGATTAGGTTATCTCGTTGTTATTCCTCCTCCCTCTACTAATTCCATGATCTCATCAACTCGCGTCCTTACCAACTATCTAATTTAAATATTCATGAATGCAAATATTGCAACGCCCATCGTACGTCGTTGCCAGACGAAGCCATTCATGATTTGATATTCAGATCTTATTCTACATTAAAATTGATTTCAAATAAAGAATTATTGATATTTCATGCCATATAATAGGTGATTCTGCCTGTCTTAAACCAAATCCGCGCCAGTGTATTAGAAATTAGCTTTTTTTCATTAATGTGAATAATTTCTGTGCCATAAATGTGTTTCAAAGAGATTGGGATCATCATGTCTAATATCCCCTGGTTGGCTTCGATCATGTTATAGCGCCATCTAGACCAGTTGCGACAAACTATTAAGGTCAAGAGAATCGGGGTTTTGTCTCTGGAGTTTCTTATCCCATAATTATTTATATCCCTGCCCATGCACCTTTAAGCGCCGTTTCATGTGTATCTATATATTAAGTGTGGTTTAGTATTAAAGGTTATACGGTTAACATGGTTAAAGTGCGCTACTTTAACAACGGAAGTTGATTGAATAATATTTTAAATAAACCTTTTGTTTTAAACTGTCAATGTTAAATGAACTTTGCTCAGCCAGTCTGTTATTTATATAGCTATGTTAGTGTTTTGATGTCTGCAATGATAAAACAGGATAGGTTGGTTGGAAATGTTGAAATATTAATATGGGAAAAAACGGTTGAAAACGGAATTTAACAACTAAAATCTGAGATAACCATGATAACAGTGTTTACATGTAAGTGCTGTTTACCTATCTTGATAGTCTAAGTATTCCGTCTATGATAGAACTAGACACAATAATGGTTCGTCAACTAAAAATGATTGTCGGCTGGCAGATGATGTGTTTCTTTAACATCGTTTTCCACACTCAGCTCTTGGAGGTTTTTCCAGGTAAGTTAACCAATGTAGTTATAATCAACGATTTTGATTTCACTCAACCAGAAACACTAAGTTTTACTTTATAGGCATATTGACTATCATAATGCATGGTGATATAAATTACCGCGATAAGGAGGGGGCACGTTCCACATTATCCGATTAAGATGAGCCCTATAGGCCCTATTGGTTCTGTTTTATCCACCTTTGACAAGTGACGATCATTGTATCACCTAGTTGACGAGGCTCAAATCAATGTTCTACTCTTTAGTTTTTCGCCCTAAATGTGCAAATAATACAAATCAAAAGCTTTAATACTCTCAAATCTAACCCCGTTCGTCATATCTACCGCGTTGCAACTGCTCTTGTTTTACGCGTTCTCCTCAAGAAGTAGTGATTCGCATCGTATTCCAATTTATAATGCAAGGATGGTTGTCATTTGGCACGTTTAACAATTATAAAGGTATACAAAAGGTTAAATTGTCAACTTTACACTTATTAGGCTCCTACTCACCGTCATATGCAGTTTGGACGTAAATGAATGAAGCTTATTTTCTTGTATTTCCAAAGAGTAATCACCAATTACTGTTTAATGACCTTGGAAATTGTCTATCTGTCTGAATAAAATGCATTTGTTTTATATTCAGCTGAGTCATCAAGGTGTCCCGATGAATCCTGGGAATTATTAAATGACTCCTGTTATTATACCTTCACTAGTCTCTACACTAACTATGATGATGCTGAAGCCGCTTGCATGGGTAAAGGATCTCATCTGACAAGCATTCATTCCGTAGAGGAACAGCTATTTCTGGAAGGTTAGTGATGCAGGTTCTAATGTTAGTTCAATTTCCAATTGAAGTAAAAGTCGGTTTAGAATCGATGGACATTTTTTAAGAACACGATTTTATCGGTGTAAAATGGGCCCTGAATGAAGGAATAACTTATCATACTTATCATGCTTATGGGGGTGTCGCGACAGAAATGTAGAGATGTCAGAAAGAAATACCTCCCAAAATATCTACAGATAATCAGTCAGCTGTAGAACAGGGCCCCGTTTCAATTGAGGGCGCTCTATTTAGTGACGCACTGCCGTCATTTTTTACACGGCGATTCATCAAGTGACGGAAGTCCGTCGCCGGCCGGAATACGAACAAAAACAACTTTCAATAGAGGGCCCGCTTGGGAACGGGACTGCGTTTCCTAGGGAACGGCCTCACGTCACAGTAATTTTCAAATTTCATAAAAAGCCGATTTTGCCGATTTTAAACAACGAAATAACTCTCTTATCACAGAGATAACCGTTACAAAGGCATCACTTCTGAATACTATAGGGCGTATATTTAATGTAAAAATTATCACACTTACCCTAAAAATTCTATAAAATGGTGTAATCTCGTCTAGAAAATGGTGGTCTCATCGCAGCAAACCGGTAAAAAAAGATATAATTTTAGCTTGTGTCGTGTGATGTTTGGGTCAAAGGTTAAATTAAATCATCGAACTGGATGTCGCAAGGAGTTCTGGTTCCTTATGCTGCCCTAAACTCGATGGATAGTTACTTTTTATGTAGATAATTGGGGGTAAAAGGCGAAAATTCAATCATTGCGCAAATTAACGGGTGTGCGTTACCTTGGTTACGTACACCCGTCGTTTTAGAGCGCCCTCAATTGAAACGGGCCCCCGTTCTACAGCTGACTGATAATAGCGCTGAAAAGCAACAATTTATGTTATAGGAAGTGTCACAAAGTCAGACAATAGGACTTGAAACAGGTTGTGAGACTATTATCATGGTTATTGGATTTACATACATAGAAAACAATTAATAATGCTAACTTACAACTCAAATCACGATCGTGATGAATTGATAACCATCCGAGTAGACCACACACAACAATTATACCTTCTAACTCAACTTTGCGTTACACATTGTTTTATTGTTTTATTAACGGCTATGTAGCCATGGTAGCATTACATTATTCTGTTTGTTACGCAGCATTATCGGATATTTTTTCGGTCTGGATTGGTTTAAACGATCGCCAATCAGAAGGAATATTCATTTGGACAGATGGTACCAAGGTGAGTAGGCAAATCCCAAAAGTTACAAATTACAATGCAGTGCAATAACGCAAAAAACAACGAGGTTCCCGAAAACTTCATGAAACTGAAATGTTAGTCAATTTTCAGCAATTTGGTGCAACTTCATGAAAATGTTGCGGATCTTTGTTGTGCTGTGTAATTCCATTTTATATTTTGGTTAAACGTTTTGCAACATTTGGCAATTTCAGGCATTTTTGTCATTTTGAGGTCACTTTAAACGTCTTCCCTTGTGACAATAAAATTGTTGGTCTACAATTCCTTTTGGTATTGGATTAGTATAAAAACGTCAGTACAAACTATCTTGTTTTATTTCGTTTAAGTTGTTTTTATTGCTCAATAAACGTCATTGATTCAACATTGTATCTTGTTCAATAAACACAGAATGATTTCCAAAACTGGGACATTTTAAGACCGAGAGAATGTCCAGAGTTTGATTGTGAACTAGACTGCGTTTTCATGGCATCCAGCAGCGGAAAATGGAGCGATTTTAACTGTAATAGTAACGTGGTTGAAGGACACATTTGCAAAAAGGAAGGTATTGAAGATTTTGAGATTCGGAAATAAGATCCTAGCCATTATGAACCACATGTTTGATTTTGTCAAAAGGATAAACAGTAGATAATAGTTAAAACGAGGCCCTTTGGTCTATCGTGTTATTGAAGCACACTTTATCCTACATGTATAGGTTCCTTTTCGAAATAACTTCTTGGCAATCTCCTTCGCGATAATTATAGCATTTTCGGGTAATCGGGTAGGTGAATTTGTTTGGTCAGTATAAGCGCAATCGGCGGAACTACGATGCCCCGCAGTCATTTGAAGATTTTTCATACAGACAAGGGTTAAAGGCATATGTGATCTTTTCCTTTTGATGCTAGTCTTGTTCCCATGCCACCGAGTGTTACGAAAAGGTGCCAACAAAAATGACTTGGAATGAAACTAGTGGTGCACCAGGGAAACTCCATGGGACGCGCTCAATTTGTGATTTTTTTCCAAGGAATACATTTATTTTGGTCAAATTACATTTATAACCATGAAACTAAAATATATTGTAAGTTTCCTAATAACTTCAAAATCAGATTTTGAAATGTAAATATGATTCCATGATTTCACAACGTCTTCCACCGATAACGCCGTTCACAGTGTTTCCGGTTACAACCACAACTGTACACACCCGAACACACCCTTACGGAATGCTTTATGATTAAAATCTAACACATATGTTGAAAACTTCCTTAAATTGGAAGCAGATTTCCATAATGATTTAGTAATGTGCTGTGATGGATTTTTAACAGAAAATGCAGTGAAAATAGATTTATGAGTCCAGGAAAGTCTTTCCTGATAGAGAAACTTCATTATACATTAAGAGAGAAAAAATATGTGCACAAATTTGAAAAAACACACATAATATTGCTTTAACTCCAATTGAATGTGTGAAATCATTTTATTTATTCTAGCCTTACCGTTACCTCCACCTACCATTAAGACTACGACTATTTTGGAAAAACCATCAGAACCATCATCGACATCGGGTCCAACTACCACCACGCAAAGGTCAACTAGCAATACAGGTACAAGATTTAACACTAACATGGAATCTAAGAATAAAGCTACAGGGTTAAACACGGGACAAATAATGACAGAACAAATGGTGCGGCTTTTTTACACTGATAACATAAACTAGTCAGGCACTTGCTTGACTAGCTTAAAACTAGTCAGCGTGTCTAGTCCAGAGTGCTTGACTAGTTTATTCTAGTCAAGCGGTACTTCAAACTAGTCGAGCGAGCTGGACTAGTTTCAAAATGTGGCACCCGTGCGTCTCTACGACACTGACGAGTGCTGACCATGTCAAAACCACCAAGTAGTTCGCAGAATTCCAAAATGGATGAAAAGAATGGGCCGATTAGAGTGATTTTTCTTAACTCAAAGCTACCAGCAAGATCAATTTCAACGCACGATAGGCCTACTTGCTGGGTCTGAATTTGATATAGATCGAGGTCACGCTATTTTCTCGTATATAGCAACCGATCAGGATGGACTAGCTCATGCTATTCGAGCATGACTGACTAGGTAAAATCAAGTCCAGATGGGCACCATCTGGATTAGCTTTTACCTATAGTCATAAACTAGTCGAGCGACTAGTATAAAGGCAAAAGCTAGTCGAGCGACTAGCCTAAACTGGTTTGACTGGCTTGACTATAGCTGGACTAGCTTTTACCTAGTCGGGCTTACCAGTTTAGGTTTGCAGTGTAGGACTTGCATGAATGTTTAATTTGCAGGATTGTTTACACTATTTTTTAAAACTCTTTAGTGAATTATATAACACATAAAGTGGAACAAAATCGAGATTTCATTATGTATTCTGTTGTTTGAAGTAAAGAGATACATCCTTTAAAGAGATACATTTATACTTTAGAAAAGGAATTATGGACGCAAACATTACTCGACGTATTTATTGCAGTTTAAATGACTTAAGGGGGGGATTCACGTGCTAAATGGCACATTTATGATCTCAATTTTGAGTATCAAATATACGTGCAAACCTATGACAACCATATATCACCGTAACGGGCATGTTGCGGAGAATTCAAAAAATTCATTTTTTTTTACATAGTTGCTATGGTAATCAAGCAAGGCCTCTGATTGGTCGAAACTAAGAACAAGCCTAACTCAATAATGAAACATCCATTAATATCACAAATTGACACATATGATCAACAATGAATTCCGCATGGCGCCATGTTTTCGGATTTTTTATTTTGAACTTCAAAACCGGCCAATCAGCACATTTTGGAGCATTATTCAAATTTGGACAACAAATCAAAAAATCGGAAGACATACTGCCATGCGGATTTCATTGCTGATCATATGTGTCAATTATGGATGTAAATGGATGTTCCATTATTGAGTTAGGCTTGTTCTTAGTTTCGACCAATCACAGCCTTGCTTGGTTACCATAGCAACTATGTCAAAAAAAATGAAATTTTTGAATTCTCCGCAACATGCCCGTTACGGTGATATATGGTTGTCATAGGTTTGCACGTATATTTGATACTCAAAATTGAGATCATAAATGTGCCATTTAGCACGTGAATCCTCCCTTAAAATTAAATATTTTCTCTTCTAGGACTGATTGTTGGTACTGTTATAGGAACATTTCTAGTATTAATATGCATCTTAACACTGGCATCACTGTATTATTATAGAAAGAAACAGTAAGTACAACATTTCATAGTAATCTAAGGTGTGAATGAGGTTATGGGATGCCATGCAGCATCGTGAAAGTAATTTGAAATTAATGAAGGAGAAAGAAAAATTTAGTCCATTTTGTAAAATTTTGCTATGGTAACATTTCATAATGAATGGTAGGCCTATTTTCCTTCAGTAAGGTTTCTTCATTCATCTTTTAAAAATGTGAATTGCCTTGTGTTCTCTATTCGCTATTAAAGTATTTGTTTATGTATGTGTCTTATATTTACAGTTCAGGAGAATCAGATAATTCAATCGACCAATCCAATACTCGGCATGCCTATGTAGGTCCGTACGATTTGACTATCGATGGCAATTATTCCATCCTGGCTCCACGGCCAGAATTCGTCGATGATAATGAAGGTACTCACGCTGCTGGTGAAAACATGAGTACGCCTGCTGAAAACAACCCTACAACAAAATACGATGATACTACATATGCCAGCATTGAAGATGATTTTATCGAAGAAACTTCACTAGAATTAGAAATCAAGAGTCGTTATCATCCAATAACGTCTGCTGTTGTCAAACAGGAGCCCTCAACGTCTAGCGACAAACTAGAAACCCGACAAATTGGTGACAAAAACGTTCCATCATCTGAATATTTGGAGGAAATGAAAGATGAAGGATGGGAAGACAATACATTATACTCTGCGTGTGCGGACAATGAAGATGGTATTACCGATAAGTTTCCTGGAGGCAATTTTCCCGCCAATAAGAAGAACGATTCCGTTCGAAGCGCACTTTATGCAGAGGTAGATGACCCGCATTATGACCCAATTGTTGATGAACCAATTGTTGATGTAAAACAACAATCTAATGCAAATTTAGTGAAAGATGATGATGAAGAAGGATGGGAAGAAAACATTTTGTACTCTGCTTCTACAGATAACAAGGAAGGTTGTATTATTGATGAATTCTTTAATAAAACAAAGATTCCCTTCAGTGAAACGGGCACTACTTCCGTACGAAGCGCACTGTATGCGAGTGTAGACGACCCTGAATATAGTGAACCAATCGAAATTCAGCAAATTAATACTGATGTTGAAAAATGTAGTGAAGATGAAGGTTGGGAAGAAAACATACTATATTCTGCTTCTGCAGACATTGACGCTAATATTACCGGCAACAATGAAGCCAATAACAAACACGCTGTTCCCAACAACGTTGAGGCAAAGGAAACCCTTTCTGTACATAGCGCAAATGTAGATGACACAGAGTATAGCGAGCTAGTTGAGCTTAAACAGCAATCTAATGCGGATTTAGAAAAAGGTGACGAAGAGGAGGGTTGGGAAGACAGCATGCTGTACTCTGTTTCTAACAATTAACCAGAAGCTCAAATGTTACATGGTTCAGTACCGTATCCCAATTCGGATACCATTACTGTGGGCATAACTAATGATGATGTCATAGATGTACCAGAGTACAGCGAGTCAATGGAAATCAGACCACAAGATCATACTGTATAAACTTCAAACTTGATATATACGTATGTTGTTTAAATGTTTTAAATTGAATTTAGCACAAGAAAATGGTGACCATCTGGTGCTTGGATATAGGTCTACTTTAGCCAAATGTTGGGAGTTTGGCCCAGTGAGGCGCAGTTTGTATGGGTCATTATGACATTATAGTTTCGTCATAGAATGTTGGTACTTTAGTTGGTGTCAATGGATATCAATATAACTGGGTTGCAACAACTATTACTGCTAAACAAAAAATGCAGTAGAAGTTATTATCATATGAATTCTATTAATCAATTCCTCCCCAAGTCCAACCTTATGTCATATTTTCAACATTTGAGTGAAATTGCTCCAGATGATAATAACCAAATAGTCACTTCAAATATTCCAAAAGAATTGTATACAAACATTATTTGGAATGGCATACCACTTTTGAAGGTTTACTACTTTTTCACTTAAAGCATCGTAAGGAATTATCTTTCAGGCCTGTAATTTGCAGGAGAATCATGAACAATTATGGGCTTTCTTTTGATACCAAAAGCTCTAATTTGATATTTGATGGATGGGAGGTCACCTACCTAGCAGTGGTATAAACGTTGGAATCTTGCTTCCCCGAAACGCTCTTTCTTTACCTAATGCTGGATATGGATGTACGTAAACTTTATAATTAACCGATACCCCCCCAAATAAAAAACAGAAACATAAAATGTTGCCAATAAAATAAAAATACACACCCCAAAGAGAGGAGATAAAACATCAGGTCGGCAAATAAAAGGGAATTTTGCGAGACAACGCTCGTGGTTCCGCATTTAAACACCCCGGATGATAAGCTGCACATATCAATCACCGTCATATCCCCTGCGTGAAGCAAGGCACTATTTCTGGCATAAATGAAACCTTAATTTATAAGCCATAAATTGACACAGAATAACACACCGATTTAATTCGTTATCAATAAATGCTCGTATATACCTGTCCATTATGTATTTGGACATTGAACTTGGTGATTGAGATTGCAATATCACCTACAGGTAGATCATAGGTCAGACTAATATTATTTAAACAAATATACTCTCCTGAAACATCAATATCAAATTTACAGTATTACTTCCTCAATTGACACTACCACCGGTACCGTCGCACTTCGACGACGATTGTTATGTTCTTTAACTTCTGATACTGTAAGTTCTTTTTTCATCCGCAACATGAGCTGGTTGATGAGATACAGTTTAGTGTGGCTAATTAGTGGCTACTTGTCAAGTAAGTGGAATATAATCATTGAACATTAAAAAAAATAATTAAAAAATGACCATTTCCATTTTTAGTCATATAATAGCAGTATTTAGCTTTAGAAACTCAGAAACTTTAGAAGCTTACTATATTGTCAATTATGCACAAAGTAATTGTAATTCTCTCTTCCTACAAATGAGTTGTATTGTTTTTTGTTTTCTGGTCGTTCTGAGTGTTACGCCCAATTTCTCAGTACTCGAACATGTATAACATGAAGAAGGCATTTAACAAACACAGTGGTGGCTAATTGAAAAGAGAATGAGTATGTAACCACCCTCGCATAAAAATCTGTATAATACACAAACTTGGATGGAAGTGTTCTTTGACTGCTATTACAAAATCGCTCATTTCTCCGTGATTACTGAACCGAATCTAATGCGATTTTCTTCAAGAATATAGCTAACTAATTTGACTTTATTTCTTGGTTTGAATTATTCTATTCCGACACCTATTTAGGAAGTTACGGTCACCAAAAGATGCTTTAATATTTTTTGAGACACCCTGTATATGGCGCTTATAAAGAAAAACATGTACCCCAACATGCGAAACATTCACGCGGCGAATGCTCAACGTGTACATAGCGTATTGTATGGCCTGAACGTATGCCGACGTATACAAAAAATAGCTCGAAAATTGTCAGAGTCCAAAAACGTCCAACTTCCCAACGAATTGCATAGGAAAAGTCGACATCGGTGTTGGAATGGACGTATCCATAGCGTATCCATAGCGTATTGAACGTATACATAGCGTATCACTAACGCCATGGTGTGACAGGGCCTTAAAGGGCCTGCCACATCACGCCTGAATGTATGCCAACGTATGCACAAATATCGAAAATACGTTGGTGTACGTTAGTGTACGCTGATATAAGTTAGGGGTAATTTGGGGATACGTCGTTTACGTTAAGAGCACGCTGTGATACGTTGTGACAATTTGGAACACGTCGAGCCCGCGAAACATTATTGAGCATGTTCAGAATTTCTCGGCGTACTCAACGTGTTCTTAATACGTTCTGCATAAGTTCCCGGTACGTTCGTGGTACGTTAGACATACGTTGACATACGCTGACATATGTCAGAGGTACGTTACTCGTAAGTTGGTATACGTTGATGTACGTCGGCTGAAAATAGCATTGATAAAAACCAAAATATTGCAATTCGTTGGGAAGTTGGACGTTTGTGGACTCTGACAATTTTTTTAGTTATTTTGTGTATACGTCGGCATACGTTCAGGCGATACGCCTTAGTGTGACAGGGCCTTAATGATGTTGATTTACCGGTGATTAACACGCACAGATGGGCTGTACGTTATGGCTGATCAGCTGAAGAATACGAACGACTAAAGGCCCTGTCACACCATAGCGTATGGCCTGAACGTGGCCTGAACGTATGCCGACGTATTCAAAAAATAGCTCGAAAATTGTCAGAGTCCGAGAACGTCCAAGAACGTCCAACTTCCCAACGAATTGCGTCAACATCGGTGATGGAATGGACGTATCCATAGCGTATTAAACGCATACATAGCGTATGACTAACGTATTGATAGCGTATCACTAACTTATAACAAACTTATGACAGCGTATCACAGCGTATGCGATCGGCGAGCGTATGACCAACGTATTCGTAGCGTATGTCTGCCGTGCTCGACGTATCCTCAGCGTATCCTCGGCGTACAACGAACACGTGACTTATGCCGTTGCAGAAATTGAGTTTCGTACACAGCGGGACAAGTGTTGCCAGTTCAAGTAAACGCAGCCTAGATGATAACTATTAAAATATCTAGAAGGGTAAATCTATATGTCCAACCTACAACTTAAGACGATTAACGTACCTCTAACGTATGTCAGCGTATGTCTAACGTATGTCAGCGTTTGTAAACGTATGTCTAACGTACCACGAACCTATCGGGAACTTATGCTGAACGTAAGTTAAGCACACGTTGAGTACGTCGAGAAATTTTGAACATGCTCAATATTTTTTCGCGGGCTCGACGTGTTCCAAATTTTCACAACGTATCACAGCGTGCTCTTAACGTATACGACGCATCCCAAACTTACCCCTAACTTGTATCAGCGTACACCAACGTACGCCAACGTACGCCAACGTATTTTTCGATATTTCGCATACGTTGTTATACGTTCAGGCGATACGCCATGGTGTGACAGGGCTACCGTACAGCTAGCGCGCATTCGGCGTTTTGGGAACTTATGGAGGGTTTGAGTATATAACTGGGTCCCTTGAGTATCTCATCCTCACTTCTTCATGGTCTCTCTTGGCCTTCTTGCTTTTTCCTTCTCCTCGGCCTCGGCCCCTGGTTGCTTACTTCTTCTTGGGAGGCATGTTAACTGCTTGATGACATCGGCGGCGGGAATGATGTAATGTGAGATACGTGCTACAGCGGCATAATAAGCCACGTGTTCGTTGTACGTCGAGGATACGCTGACGATACGTCGAACACGGCAGACATACGCTACGAATACGTTAAGCATACGTTAGTCATACGCTCGCATACGCTCGCATACGCTGTCATACGCTGTCATACGTATGTTATAAGTTAGTGATACGCTATCAATACGTTAGTCATACGCTATGTAAACGTTCAATACGCTATGGATACGCTATGGATACGTGACAGGGACTTACATGATCGCCCGGCATAAGGTGAATACGTGAGAATACGTCGAAACTCGTTGGAAATACGTCAGGCATACGTTAGACATACGGCACATATACGTTATCAACTCGTTATCACTACGTTGGCTGTACGTTTCCCCAGCCTACGTTCATCAACGTATACCAACTTACGAGTAACGTACAAGTAACGTACCACTAACGTATGTCAGCCTATGTCAACGTATATTTAACGTACCACAAACTTACCGGGAACTTATGCAGAACGTATTAAGCACACGTTGAGTACGTCGAGAAATTTTGAGCATGCTCAATATTTGTTCGTGGTCCAAATTGTCACAGCGTATCCCAGCGTGCTCTTAACGTAAACGACGTATCCCCAACGTACCTCTAACTTATATCAGCGTACGCCAACGTACACCAGCGTATTTTTCGATATTTCGCATACGTTGGAATACGTTGAGGCGATACGTTATGGTGTGACAGGGCCTTTACACGAACATACAACCCCATTTCCATACACGTCGTCGGGCACACGTTTATTCGCAACAGTGTGACAGGGTCATCGTGCCATCAAATAATGATTCGATAACATTTCATAGTTCCAGGTAGATGTGGTGAATGGTATAACTACGGTAACTGGAGCTACTATATTCATAACGAGACAGTGGAATTCTGGGAGGCAAATGAAACCTGCGTCGACATAGGAGTACAGTTAACTAGCATACACTCTGATGAGGAACATAATTTCTTAGCAAGTACATATTGTAGGATATTACCAGGATAACATCATTCACCAGTTTTACATAATGTCAATATAATGTACCAAACTCAGGCACGTGCCCAGTGAGAGGGGCTTTTTTTTGGGGGGGGGGGGGGGGGGGGGGGGGGCAGAGGGGAACAAATAAAAAAGAGGGGAGAAAGGGGAGGGGAGGGGGAGGAGGTGGAGAGAGGAGGAGGGGAGGAGAGAGGAGAAAAGGAGGGAAGGAGGAGGGGAGGGAAAGGGATAGCGAGCTTTTATTAGTTTCTCTCACTTTATATCTACGTCTCCTCTGAACCATGTCAGTGTTTTATAACAAATGTAAATATTGATAGCAAGGAGAGTTTCAAGTCACCCAGGCAAGTTGAAACGCAACAGCTCGGTCCTCTGAATCCCCACCAACGGCATTCCCCCACCACCAGTGGCGTAACGTAACCAGGGGGGCCCCGGCAGCCCCCCCCCCCCCCCCCCCCCCCTTGACAAATGAGGTAACGAGCATAGACAGATCAAGTGAGGAGAGGGAGAGGGGTAAGGTGCCCCCATAATTTTCACAAAAGAAGCGGTTTTTTGCGCGAAATTAGTTTTAATGTTTAATGGTTTCGGGAACGTTTTCTAGACCATTTCAGTGAAAAAACTAGACATTTTTGCTCGCTTCGCGAGAATAAGTTTTAATTTTAATTTTTCAAGTTATAATAACATGGCTTAAAGACCTTTTTCTGGACCATTTTAGTTCAAAAAATTAAGTTTGTACGCGTAAATTATTCAAACTTTAAACATGATGGCTCTGGAACGGTTTTCTGGAGCTTTTTAGTGTTAAAATAGCCATTTTTTGCGCGCTTTGCGCAAATTGGTTTCAATGTTTATTATTCAAACTTTATTACAACATATTTCAGGAACGTTTTCTGGTCCATTATCAGTTAGCTGTAGAACGGGGCCCCGTTTCAATTCATTTTCTACATGGCGATTAATCAAGTTACGGAAGTCCGTCGCCCCCCGGAATACGAACAAAAACCACTTTTCAATAGAATAGGGATTGCGTTTCCAAGGGAACGGCCTTACGTCACAGTAATTTTCAAAATTCATAAAAAGCCGATTTTGCCGAAACAACGAAACGACTCTCTTATTACAGAGATAAACGTTACAAAGGCATCACTTCAGAATACTATAGGGCTTATATTCAATGTAAAAATTATCACACTTACCCTAAAAATTCTATAAAATGGTGCAATCTCGTGGGGGTCTCATCGCAGCAAATCGGTCAAAGAGACACAATTTTAGCTTTTGTCGTGTGATGTTGGGGTCAAAGGTTAAATTAAATCATCGAACTGAATATCGCACGGAGTTCTGGTACCTTATGCTGCCCTCAACTTGATGGGTAGTTAATTTGTATGCAGATAATAGGGGTAAAAGGCGAAAATTCAATAATTGCGCAAATTGACGGATGTGCGTTACCTTGGTTACGTACACCCGTCAATTTTAGAGCGCCCTCAATTGAAACGGGCCCCGTTCTACAGCTGACTGATTTTAGTTAGTAAACTAGACATTTTTGCGCGTTTGGACGTTTTCAGGACCATTTTCGTGTTAGTAAACTATACATTTTTGCGCGTTTAGACGTTTTCAGGACCATTTTCGTGTTAAAAATAACAAATGTTTGCGCGCTACGCGCACATTTATTTCAAAGTTATATTATTCAAGCTTAACAAGGTTGATTCAGGAACTCAGGACCATTTTAACGTTAAAATAACCAATTGTTTGCGCGCTACGCCCTAACTAGTTTGAATGTTTTATTATTCAAGCTTAACAAGATGGCTTCAGGAACATTTTTCTAAACTATTTTTTAATATATATACAATAGCCAATCTTGTAGCGCTCCGCGCAATTTGTTTTTGATATTTTGTTAGTTAAGTTGAACAAGATGGCTTCAAAAACTTTTTCTGGACCTTTTTAGTGTTAGAATAGACATAGTTTCACTGTTTAATAATTATTCTTCCGTAACAAGAAGCATGTTAAGCTTCAATACTGAAACATTTAACCCAATTCGCGCCCAAGAACCTTTTTTCGGGACCATTACAAATGTATACTACTCAGACCCCATCCACGTCGTAAAAAGCGCCGCTAACTCCACTTCTTTCGCTTTTGCAAAATTGAAGGGGAAAAAAATCAAATTTTGAATGATATTGATAATTAGCCAATATTGATTGGAAATGAAGTGAAGGCTTTTCAATAAAAAAAAATGGTCAAAAGTTCACACCATATCGTACCAAATGGGTTCGAAAATTGAAAACAAATCAGATTCGGAGGGGGCACATCCCCCCTCAGCCTTCCCCATGTACGCGTTACCGCGGAAAGCAATGGTTTGCACCGCTTGATTGGTCAATCATGCATACTCAATTACATTTATTTTCAAGCCCCCCGTGTAAAACAAATCATGCGCACGCCTATAAACTAAGATGATTTGCGTCACTGCACTCCGAGTTTGGTACCAGTTCGAGGCTCTCCTTACAAGTGGCGGATCCGTGCAATAGTGAATATTCATTACTATAATATTACTATTAAAACTCAATGTTATGACGTTTACAGCCACGAAATCAAACGCCGAAACGATTCGCCTTTACATTGCTATACGACGCCTTCATATTCGGAGTTGAGATGGGGGAATAGATGTGACGTCCGTGGCAATGTGAGAAATCATTGAAAACAATGCCATTTTTAAATGAACACGAGACGCATTAATTTGATTTTATATTTACAGATTTTGCCACCACATTAGACACGAATCTATGGATAGGGTTAGTAAGGAACAGTGATGATAGACTTGATGATTTTAAATGGCTTGATGGAACTCAGGTAATTTGACATGATTCGAAACACTGAGAAAAAATAGGCATTACACAAAAGTTGAACACATTGTTTCCGCATGAACTACAGAGTCTGATTTTTTTCAAAATTGTGACGCGATCAAGAGGAATGAGTCGGATGTCGGGGAATCCCAAATTGAGATATGGCCAATTCAAAATGGCGGCTTACATAAGTTTTGATGGAAATTCATGTATACAATTTGACATAGGCTTAACTTTGGAACAAAACGTCGTATCGACATGGGGTTTTCAGTTTCTGAAAGCTCTAGGTGTCTTCTTTAAAACTTTATTAAAAACTCATTTTCGATCAGGGTCGACATCCGACTCATTCCTCTTGATCGCGTCACAATTATGCTTGATCGAATTGCAGGTGGACAATGTCGGATGCGTATAGTTCAATTTCGAAATGCTTATATCTTGTCAGATGTAGGCCTAAACATGAACGTATGTATAGGATCGCGTCGCTATTTAACAAAATGTTTTCTCCTGTAATCCCAAGAATATATCTTTGAATTAGAATATATTTTTTAAGATACTGATTGACAATTTATAGTTTTGGTATTTCGGTGCACCATTCGTAAATCTATTATTTTTACAGTATGAATACAAAAACTGGAGAACAAACCCTCCACAGCCGAATGGACAAGATTGTGTTATGATATCTAAAGAATATCGGAAATGGAACGATAGAGTCTGTAACGACATCCAGGGTGGTACCGGATTTGTTTGCAAGCAAAGTGGTAAGTTAACCTGGTCATATATATAGGCCCTCAAATGTCTTATTCTCTTAGTTAATCAACGATACCGCAATTGTTTCAATTCCATTTGGTGTTATATTATTTGTATAAATCCATGTGCATTGTTAGTTAGTATTTGTCAGAGTTCAAAGGAACTAATCCAAGTACGATTAGAAAGTACTCACTTTACATTCCCGTTAAGAACAACAAAAAAAGAACCAGCAGCATCAACATTGTACACCCAGTGGCGTAGCCAGTTTTTTGAAACAGGGGGGAAGGGGGGGGCAAGACATAGTTATGTTTCAGTCAGCTCGAAAACTTGATACTGAAACTTGAACTTCCGGCTGCCATGGCAACCAAGTATCCAGCCAATCAGGACGTTGCGAAACGTAATTCAAATTTGGAAAATAAATCAAATATTCCGAAAACATGGTGCCATGCGGAATTACTTGTTGATTATATGTATCGATTATTGATGTAAATTGATGTTTCATTTTTGAGTTAGGCTTGTTCTTAGTTTCGGCCAATCACAGCCTTGCTTGGTTACCATAGCAACCATGTTAAACAAATTTGTTTTTTAAATTCTCTGTGTCTGCCTTGTTACGGTGATATATGGTTGTCATAATTATGTTTCCATGTAAATTTGATGCTTAAAATTGAGATCGAAAATGTGCCATTTGGCACGTGAATGCCCCCCCCCCCCCTTAAAATACTGATTCCATTATCATGGTTATCCCTTGTCCTCCTGAGACGTTTTTGTAACAATGGTAGGGGGAGGGGGTTATTACGGTAAAGATCTGAGTAAAGATCTGAAATCATCAATTGTACCTTTTATAAAAGGAGCATGAAAGTTCAATTCCCCTCTTGGACACACTGACTCATACTAAACAATGAGAGAAAAAATGCGTTCGAACACTGTCCATAATCCGGGCCCTAATCATGATGATTGACACGTTGTTTCTTATTCAAACACGCGCACTATTTGGGTCATGAATAAGTTAAAACTTTTTAATATATAAATGTCTGAAGACTCTCAATTCTCACATCCATCCCCTTTCGCACCAACCAATGTTGCGAGGCCATATGCTGATGGTGGACACATTGTGGGATCCAACATTGATCAGCGGGAGAAGAATATCACTTCATATAGACATGTTAGACCTACAAAGTGTTCGAACACTATTTTCTAACACGTTAGATCCATAAAACAGTCGGTTCATCTGACCGTACTTCTAGTTACATTAAATTCTATTCAGTTCTACCCCCCGAGCTATCTACGGTGGATATTACAACAATTACTCTTTCAATGACGACAGAGAAACCAAACTCACCGGGAACAGTACTACCAACAAAAGCGACACCACCAACCGAGATTCTTTCTAGTCAACCATTAACCACAGCGCAACCTGCAAACACACTAGGTATGTCACATAAGTTGATTATATTAAATCAATCCCACTGAATGCTATATTAATTTATAATATATAATTCACCCTAAAGATCCTATAGCAGGAAAGATGTGAGCACGAAGCGTATTGAATGTTTTGAAAGGTAATTAATAAATAACTTTCCAGAAAATGGAGAACATTTTCAATTTAGATTTAGTAGTGTCGTAAATTAATGAAGTCAAACAAGCATTTGTCTTGTTTCTCTAGAAATTGAGCAGTGCGATGTCTAGCGCAGATGTATACGACAATGGTATTCTATCTCATCAACATCAGCTCGCATCAAAATGTTAAGAAACATTTTCAGATTACCATAATTTTATAACGTATTTCAAGAAAAATATTGTTAAGTTCTTCATGTAGAAGCTAGTAGATCTTTGAGCCAACACACTTTTAGAAATGTCCGTAAAATTACGGACTTCGTAAATGAAATATTCCGTATTTTCACCCAAATAATACGGGATATTTCCGTATAAAGCATATATTTATAATGCTAATTAGTTTTAGATTTTTTAGTTTTTTAGATTTCAACCAACCATCCCCATCCCCAACACTTATACATATAACAGGACACCCCCGTGTACATATTATTCTTATCCAACCCACCCCGGTGTACAGCTATCAAACTCATAATCATATCAAGGTTCTGTTTAATATTACGCACGAAAATGAACATTCCGTATTCTTGCAGCAAAGCTTCCAGAATTGGTTTAATTCTGTAACCTCTGTTACTCAACAGCTCTCATTGCAGGATGTACAGTCGGATCACTCTTCCTCATCTTACTGGTGGCTGTTGTGTGCATGTGTGTATATTGCCGCAGAAAAAGGTTGGTCGCTTCTTTTAAAATAATTCATCAAAAGTCAAATAAACTGAATTTCTTTCAATACCTAAAGTTAAGTAAATTTACCGGAATCAAATTATCAGGAGGAAAACATGGACATGATTGTTTCTCTGCCCCCCCCCCCCGGGACTCCAGGTGAAACCGGCGGATTGACGGACGAGTACCAGATCCACTGAACGAAGCCAATCGTACTCCCAAACGTTTTGGCCGATGTATTCCGGGACATAATGCGTCGATACGGTAGACTTGATAGACAAGAATGACACCTAAACCTATTTTCGTGTTTGTAACTGTTTTTGCTTTTGCAATATTTTCAGAAATGAAAGTTATTCCACCAAGACGGATAACTCTGAGAGAGTTACCATCCAGTTGTCCCGCGTAGAGCCGTTTTTTCATGAAACTATTTCCGAACAAATAGATATGAATAAAGATCATCATTCACAAGATAATACAGTTATTACGCCATCGGAAAATGATCGATCAAGATGTAAAGCTAGGCCTAGAGATACGTCTAACTTAGAAGGGAATACTTATGTATATAACAAACCAATCAAGACAAATTCTACTAAAGTTGATTCCGATGGTAACTCAAAGGTATCGCCCAGAAGTGACGATTCCCATGCCAAAGTTGTACATCATGTGGATCCTACATTTGAATCTGAAGAAGGATGGGCAGAGAACCAAGCTTACATTGGATTTGAAGTTGACGAAGGTAATGACCTTGCCAAAGAAACGGCGTCATCCTCTGATACCGAAAACGGTAAAAGTAATTACCAAAGAAAAGACAATCACGAACCAGCGGCAAATCACCACGGTTATGAAACTGTAACTATCAAAACTCCTGCCAACGTACCTCAGAGCTCGGAAAATGCCAGACCTATTTCTGTTATATATGCGGAGCCAATAAAACCTGGATCATCAAAGCCGAAATATGAAGTAGGTACAGAAGAAACTTCGAGTGAACCGGTAATTAATCGCAGAGGTGGTGAACCTGATTCTGAGGATTCTGAGGATGGTTGGGAGGAAAATGCCGCGTATGTCGGTTTCGAAGTTGATGAAAGTATCCCGAAGCATTCATCTGCGCCACAATTCCCCCAAAGCGACCGCGACAGTTACCATGAGTGTGAACAAAATGGCTACCAGCATATTGGCAACAATCAGGAGGATGACATGTCAGGTAACACGGAGGCTAACGACTTTGCATATGCCTCTGTCGATATTACCAATCCGAAACTACCCGAAGACGACTCGATAAAGTCCGGAACTAACGGAAATCTACACTTTGATACAGACGTAGGGAAGGCACCGGAAGCGTGTAGTAACCCGGAAGCGAAAACTTTGAACAGTGACTATGAATCCACCGAAGTCACCCGACCCGTGTCTGTCGTATATGCGCAACCGATTAAGAAAGAAGTGGGCAATCATCACGAAGATGAAGATGATGTTGAAGACCCATATGAAATAGTAGGGAACAGATTTGAGGCAAATCCAGATGTGGACGCAGAACCTAAACTCTTTCTTAATCTGATTAACGAACTTGTGAGATGAATATTACGATAAGATAACTATTGTGCATTTGAACTTGGTAATGGTAATCGTGAGAGAAATGTGCGCAATGCAAGGACGTGAATGATTATCAACATAATTATCGACATAAGTCTTACGTACAAGTCATTAATACGTATGAACCATACGTACTGGTTTTGCCGTGCGGCTTAATTGATTACGTTGACTTTTTGCACGGTTCAACCTGTCAAACTTGGGCTCAAAACTGGAATGTAATGCTAATTGTTCGGCTCTTGCGCATGCTGTCATTTGTTTGTCGCATCAGATTTGAATATTTTAAAATAACCAGCTGCGATCTACTAGTACAATCAGACGACGATGGACACTATTGCATCAATCTGCATTTAACAATTGCCAGAATTTAAGACAAACAAAATGAATACCTTTATTAAGCAGTCAGATTTGAAGACAAACGAAATGAAGACATATTAGGCCGTCAAAAGCCTAAAGAAGACATATCATTTGAAATTAGGCAGAGAGTAAAATTGAAGACGAACACTTAGAAAAAATTGATGACAGCAAATGACATCGCATCTCAATAATCGAGGGGGTCAAAATAAGCAGAACAAAATTATGCACTGGGTTATTAGCTTCGATTAATCCATACCCTTTCGGATCGTTAATTATTGGCTCATTTTTAAGTGTCTCGATATTTTTGTAATGAGTTATATAGAACTGCACTTACATTCAGATAGTTGAAATGTGAAGGAATATTGTAAGCTTTAGTAACTTATAGTAAAGTCTATAAGCTTATAATAAGTAAGCTTATAGATCGACAGACCGACCATTTGTTTGCAACCTTTGAAATATTATCATATTATACTAACAGGTTTTATCCAGTAATATAAAAAGGCTCTCATATGCAGATTTGATCTGGTGTGGGACACGTGGCCGTGTGATGGAGGCAAAGCGTGGGGGGGGGGGGGGGGGGGGGGGTTGTTGAGTTGGAGTGTGGGTGTGCATGCATACTGTACCACATGAGCACTATCTGTCTGACTTATATTTATTCTTCTATGTGTGCCACACGTACGCCTAAAATGCTCAGTGGTCATACGGTGTATCAGATGCACAGTTTCCAAAACCAAAATTCAGAAAAAGGGTTATCATTACATATATGATGGGGTCCTTATTTGTTCTAGGAGGATTTTAAATAACCGCAATGAATTTCTTTTCTTTTAATCCGTACGTAGCATCCCATCCCAGGCTCTGTTCAAGCTCTTCCTGTGGCATTTGTTTTATTCATAGTGCGTGATTTTTATGAACATTGATGAACGGTGCATACTACCGATGTTGGTGTGTATATTACAGAATTATGCCAAATATAGGGCATTGCGAATACGTCTTGGCACGGACCAGTTACCCCATCATTGGGGCAACTGGTCCTATATGTTCCAACGGTTAGAATACACAGACATTATTGATTGACAACATGGAAACTAGGCAGTATTTTTTCTTTACAAACACATTTCCATATTATTAAACGTGTAAAAAAGGATACATGTCTCATGAAACCCATGTTTTATACAGTTTTAGTGGTTGACGTGTAAATAGCAGTAATACTAATGGTGCACAAAGCAAGCGAAATTTTCGACTGCGCGTTTATTAGATAAAACGGTATGAACCTAGTTGAATGGTTACATGGTTGTGATATTCAGATGCCCATACATTTGTCTATATGACTTTAATGATTTTATTTACTTCATATAATCATCATTTAGTACTTATAATAAACCATCTTGATATTTAGCCAGCTTTTCATGTTACAGGGCAAGTTAGTCAATATGACAAATTGATGACCCAAAGGTTAATATACACAAAAAGCAGTCGGAATAAAATAAATAAATCATGATATTTCGTCATTAAAAATATATTTACAGACACCATTCAAAATATAATACAGATGTAATTCATAATACCGAGGTTTTAAACCATTCTAAAGCAAGTTCGTATCATATTGAAATCATTCAATAGCAAATACTGGTATTAGACCCAGAATACCCCACAATGTCTAAGAACTGGAAAGAATGTGAAATATTTCATATTCTATTCATATATTTCAATACCGGGTCATGTTTTATTGACACTAACAACTAATTTTCAAAATTAATTTTACAATTTTGATTAAGTTTTTGCAGGTGGACCAGTTGCCCCATACCCCTTCGCACCACTTGCCCCAACAAATGATTCAGCACTTTGTCGAGATGAAACATTATTCAATCACGCCTGTGACATAATACATTTTACGCCAACATTTTTAAACATACCACCATTTGTCAAAATAATCAATAACATTTCAGAAAAAAAGACAAAACTGTATTTTAGTGTTTAGCCATTACGCAGTTTTCTGGAGCCAGCGAGTATCTTTGAATTCGCAATTATAACGGCGTTCGGATCCTACAAGTATAGACGAGTGTCTTTTAGATAAAATAAGAAATGGTATACTTTGTTATTTGCAAATTCATCAACAAATAACTCTACCAAATGAATACCCGTGATAATGAGTTAAGTTGAAGCATACTTTAAATGATAATTTTAATCGCAAATCCAAACCACCAATGTCCCAAGTTAGTAACATGCGCCATTTTACGGTCTTTACAACCACAACCTATGGTTTTAATCATATTTCGAAAAGTCCCTAAGCACACTACTATACGATAGCACCCATCAAATGCAATATGCACTTAGCATCTTAAGATGACTGTACTGCATGTATTATTTACTGTTGCATATCTATCAATCATATAAAGTACATTAAACATGATCTAAACCCATCTTCATAAATCGCCCATACTATCTGTGAATTTTCAATAAGTCACTCAAGGAGGTGGCTTCAAAGATCTGGAGAATATCACATGTGTAAATATCCTAAAGTTGCAAATGTTTTGGAATGTAGAAGGTAAGGATATATGTCAAGTTTTAACATCAGTCGTACTGTTCAAAAGAAAGCAGTATGCCCATACAATTACAAAATCCTTCATTTCGGACCAGTTGCCCCATCGGACCAGTTGCCCCATATTCCCCTATTACTCCTTGAATTTACTTCATTTCACAGACGATGGCGGCCACGCGTGCTCGGACGACCCAATATCATGGCAACGAGAGTGCACCATTTTGAAATATTTTTAACAGTCATCGCCCAGTTAACGATGAAAATAATTTAAAAAATAGCATTTACAATGGAGTTGGTTAGCCAACTCCAACGGTTTTGGTTGGAAAAACAAATCTTCTAACCTATGCTGAATTTTTCAAAATGATAAGATTAACATTCGCGATTACGTGTTATTCCAATACGAATTCAAAAATTTAGATTTCGCCTGGCCACCGTCGTCTGTCATATCACTACCCACTGTACCCGCCCTCATTACAGCTTTTTTGAAAAAGCCCACTTTTATTAAAGATGCATGGCATTTCATCCCAAACAAGGAAGGGTTCATAATTTGATTGAATATTAGTGTGCGTTGTTTTGCATTTGTTCTCTATGACACGATTAGTACCTCACTATCGATTAAACATTTTTGATTGAGAAACGTTTTTTCCTTCTTTCAGTTCCATTCTATGATGACTTACATGTACCTCTGTCTCAATTTGCCGAGTGTCTTTTATTCGACCTGAAAATCTAACATAAATGCTTGTAGGATCGTTACAGTAAATGTCAATTTTACTAAAAGAATATCAAAAGAATATTCCTATTTCTGAAATAGTAATAAATGGAGTCGTCACAATCACACCTGACCGAATATTCCTGATGTTTATAACTAGACCGCTTTAACAATAGATATTTCACACACAGTTAAGTTCCGACACTTACCAAACACCTTCATCGGCAAAATAACATTGTACACGGTACAGTGATACCAAGTGATTCAATTGGTCTGCCAGATCAAGAAGCTGCCTGCTGCTATAAAAAGGGTTTTGATATATCACTTTAAGGGTTACACTGATACAGCTACACGTTGATTATTTTTTAATGTTATGGATCCCAAGACGCTTCTAAATTAGGTTTGCCAGGAACCATTATTTCCATTTATTTTATTTTATAGAAATTGTATGTCAACAATTTTGGCGTAACAGCGGGTAAACAATACTCACCATTTTTTATTGTTTAGCCCCAAAATTCACCACGTAATATATCAAATGTGTGACTTTGTGCAATAATTATTTAGATTGTGTTAAGCAAATAATGTATAAAGATGACATGATTGACATAACCAGTCATATTAACTAAATATGTTTAAGTATAAGGCAGCTTTTCCATCAAGAAATATCATCACGAAAACAAAAACAAGCTGAATTTGTTCCCAAGCCGACAGCTAAGTTATGTGTTTGTTCCCAAGCCGACCAGAATAGCATTGCAACTGGTGGATACATTCGTTATATTGGCTGCGTTAGGATTAGCAGAGCAACGCTCAAATGTTTAACATGTTCCTCAAGATCATCTTTATAGTTGCAGTGATATTTGGAGACTTAACTGTATCACGTGAGTACATAGCAGTTTAATGGATGTATACTTTCTAGCTAGATATTCTACCAAGTAGCCTATTATGGGTTGTTGTTGCGGGGTTTGTTTGTTCGTGTGTTTTTTGTGTGTGGTTTTTTTTGGGGGGGAGGGGGGTATTCAATTTTGTTTGCAACACACACCTGAATTTTTTTTAGTATTCACCAAGCTCTTTTCATGGGTTTTACCCAACCCATGCCAGACCTAAAACTCAAATCCCAAAACAAATTTCTCTTAATTCTAACATTTCAGCTACCAAGAGTCCCATAATGGCACGCTCTAAGTCTAAAAACTGCCTACTCAAAAAGACAAGATATCTTGTCCGGAGGACACTTAATAGAAATCTAGTCAAATTATTAACGGTCTAAAATGCACATTCAAAGGCCCAAATATCACAAACGCATTGAAAACATTGTGTAGCTGACAAATTGAAATACCTTTACATTTTTATGGTTGGGACTTCCGAACTAGTACTGATCCTTGTCAATTTTGACTCGATTTGTATTGATTCCCTCGGACTAGATATCTAGTCATTTTGAGAAGACATGTTTTAGATTGCAAAGGTTTAATTTTAAAAAAATAAGAGGAAGTAAAATCATCAGCTAAATACAATGGATACGATTGAATGTTTATTTTTAATTTCTTAGTTACTTTTTCCTTTTAGTTTCTTTCTTTATAATAATTATCAATACATGGATACTGTTGGATTCCTAATCTAATTGATCGTATATGAAGACGGTCAATAGAAAGATGTATTTAAAATGGTACATGTATCTACAAAAATCATGCATAATCATGAATGAGCCAATAACCCTAAACCAATTGACAGATGATCGCAGTGCTAAAACTCAAACGATTCTCGAAGTGCTGAAAGATACGGAATGAACAACAATGGAAGGACGATTTGTAGGCGCATGCTTTATAGGCTTCTACGCTGTCGTACTTAATTGTGTGTTTCTAAGTTGTGTGTTTGTTAGTTTGTTTAATTTGTCGTTTTTGATTGAAATACACATCTATTTTTCACAATCTGAAACAAAACAAAAACCCGAAGGGTACCATTTATTTTAGCCAAATGTAACTTTTGCGATCCCAAAAATGCTATTTTAGAAATCACCGAAGTGGACCTGGGCCTCGGTAATCGTGGTGGATATGGTGGAGTGAGTGTTGCAGGGTTGCTCCCTGAGGATCAGCGAGCTGCTGTTTGTTATCAAGGTAACCTTGGAAACTGGACCGTGGTTGAGGCCATGGTTACCTGCCGTCATCTGGGCTACCTTGATGGAGATATCGCGGTATTGGTGGACGGAGACTTCATGACATTACCACAGTACATTGTTTTCGACTTTGTGTGTAATGAAAGTGAGTTCCTCTACTTTTGTATTTAATTAGATAAAGTCTATTCTATGTGGATGCTATTATATTGGGATACCGAAAATATTCGGTAAACCGAACATATTCGGTAAGCCGGACATATTCGGTAAACCGAACATATTCGGTAACATCTTGTTGTTAGGCCACGACAAATACCCCGTTCACGGAGCAAACGGACTTCTCAGGTAGGGTCGATCAGTCGGCGGTTTTTTTGTTTTGCTTGTTTTTCTCAAAAATATCGGGAATTTGTGGTGAATTTCCAACAGTTTTCGATTTGTTTAAATCCTTCATGGGTTATATTATTTTTAATAAAATGTGGTACATTTTCACTATCATTAGATGGATCGTCATTGGCCGAATGCAACCATGGCGCAGTAGCAATAAGTGACGCAGGGTGCGGAATTCGGCAGTATGCAGGTGTACGTTGTTTCAGTGAGTATTCTGTAGTGCAAAGTTTTAGGTGATCGGTAACAAAATGACTCCTCATAACAAGTTTTCAATCACCATTTTGTCTTGATATATTCATATTGTCGTGTTACATATCACTGAATAGGTGATGTGTTCTTCTTTCTGACGCCACCACATTGGTAGAATCATTTGTTTTATATGCGGGGTCTTGCCGCTGGATTTGCTTAGCCTGCCGGCATCATCTATATGGGTGCCCACACGGACACCACTGTTGGCGTTTACCGTATAAATGACGCCATTTTTGTGTTCGAAAATGTCAAACAAATTTACCGTTCTTTTAAAAATAAGGAGTATAATCACATTACAAACACATTTTGTGCGAGAGAAACACACAGATTTGGCAAAAATGGCACAATAAAAATCCGTTCGTTATAAATAAATGGATAATGGTTAATAATAATACTATCACAATTATAGTCGTGGATCTCTGTGGCGTGCATAGTAAGGTGGGCTATGTCGTTGGCAATCGGAAATCACGGGTTCGATTTTCGAATATTCCTTGTTATCCTTTTATTTTTCTCTTTTTTAAACTTGATGGTGGATTAATGTAACATCATTGTTATGTCAGTTTTTATCAATTATAAAGGCCGCCCATGCGTTTATAGTTTTCTTTTTATTTATTTATCTATCATAAATGTATCCTTGATTTATTGAACTTTATATCTAAACAATTAAAATGCGTAAACAATTATATTATTGCTCGATAAAAGTGATTTTATTAATGGTAGCAAAACTTGTTGTAAAACCATTTTACCAGTGTGCCCAACAATTTCTCCTTTGCACATGTCTATACATTTAGGATGTCACTTTTAGCTTGTTATAGCTAGGCTCAATTATAAGCAAGTTTGCGACCGGGTTTGCGACCTCTTTGATTTTAGGCTGGTAACACAATCCCACAGTGCATTTCGTTAAAACAGTGTAAATTATATTTCAACGATACGTAGGCCTATCACGTGATAACCACGATCGTTTTCGTAAAATATCGCAAAATGGCGCGGTACCCCAACCCCCTATATGTTTTAATACCAAATCTTTTGGAACTGAAGAGCGCCAACTTGTACCGTGAACCATTCATTCCAGTTTGACATTCATTGTGTTACTTTTAGTAAAAAATCGGCCCAAATGGTTTTCCGTCTATGCATTAGCATTACTTTACAAAATTGGACACATCTCCTTAATTATACCACCGATTTGAAAGATTTGAAGTTTATTTTGTAGCGAAACGAGATGAAACATATTTCTAATAAGGTATTTAGAATGTTTATAATATTTTTGCTACAGTCTGTATAGTGTAGAGTGATCATGGTGATGCTATTGACTTTTGAGTACATTGAGATTGATTATCAAGCAAGTAGCTGAGCACTGAAACAAGTGATTGCTACAACCTCTGTATCGTTTGAAGGATACCAGCTTTCTATTGATGTGCAATACGCTATGAACATAACGAAATATACAACATTTAGGGCCTTAGGCGATTGAGAAAAAAAATCCGAAAATTGTTAAACATACGGGTTGCTTCGTTCTGATAGCAACATCGACACGCAGCGATGGAAATCTAGGTAGGAACTACCACTTTGTGGACTTAGAATATTTCTAACCATAACTTATACAAAAGGAAATAAATCAGTGGTCCTAGTGGGAATCGATCCGTGGACCTCTGCATTGTAATGTAAGGCAGGCATATAAGTCAAGTTCTAGACTAGCAAGGGGTGAACTGGCTAAGACATGATTTTAATCCCTCTTATTATTACGGAATAAAGTAATACTACTACTATGATCAATACACATAATATTATTAATAGAGCTGCGACACAGGTTGACAGTCATGTGGGTATTTCCTCTACTGCACATCGACATACAGGGTGAGTCAAAAAGAAGTTTACCCAGATTGGTGATGGTTTTACAAAAAAACAAATGACACCCGAGAGTTCAGTAAAGCATATATTTAACGAGCATTCTCTCCTGCTTATTAGGAAAAAAGAATGACACAAATTGATCATTGCTAAGAGGAGCTACGCCTATTTTAATAAAGGTACTCATTTTGCAAGCTGTCCACGAATACTTGACAAAACAAATGTAAAGTAAGCATTCCATGGACAGCTACAAACATGAGCGCTTTCAGTAAAATAGGCATAACTTCTCTTAGAAATTATCAATTTGCTTCATTGATTTTCTCTAATAAGTAGCAGAGTATGTTTGGTAAATAAATGCTTTACTGAACTTTTAAGTGTCATTTATTTGTTTTGAAAAACATCACCAATCTCGGTGAATAGGGAAGTACGCAGCTAAAATGCATACTTTACATTTGTTTTGTCAAGTATTCCGTGGACAGCTTGCAAAATGAGTACCTTTATTAAAATAGACATAACTCCTCTTAGCTATGCTCAATTTGTGTCATTCCTTTTTTCCTAATAAGCAGGGGAGAATGCTTGTTAAATATATGCTTTACTGAACTCTCGAGTGTCATTTGTTTTGTTTTTTAAACATCACCAATCCGGGTAAACTTCTTTTTGACTCACCCTGTACATTTCTAAGCTTCTTTTAAGTAAAATTAAAACATTTACAGTTTATGATAAGTAAAATCTGTTTATACCGTAAAATAAAATGTGATGTACTTCACTGTGTCTTATACATGCTTACATGCTGACATTGAAAAGTATTGCATTGATATCTAAAATCTCAGTTCTTGCCGTGTTTACCTGTTCACGGTTCATGGCACCAATACCAATGTTATTGAATTGTTGATATCTGTAACGTTTACTTTGACAACCAGAACGTTTTTATACATAGAAGGTGTTGCATACACCGTGATTCATATATGCGTGGGTTGACCCATATAGCATCGTTGCTAAAACATTGATACACAGTGCTCAAGAGGTTTAATTCAAAAATATAGTTCCGACCTAAAAATGTTATGAAATTATAAGCTATTTATCTTCTCGTGTATGGGTTTTTCAATACTTCGACTATTAATTCGTTTTGATAATTCGTATTGGATATTTCTTATAACAAATTTATTCCCTACTATAGGTACAAAATGTGGCGGTACATACAACAGTACATCCGGTCACGTAACCAGTCCAAACTATCCTAATCGATACCCATCAGGATCAGAATGCATCTACATCATAAACCCACCACAAGCTTCAATCATACGAATTGAATTCGCAGTATTTGATCTGGAAGACGGGTATGATGTGCTGTATTTTGGTCGTGGTAGCACAGACACGGATAATGAAGAATATTATCTTACGGGGGAATCCCTTCCGGATCCAATAGACTTCATGGTCTCATCAATGTGGTTCAATTTTATTAGTGACGAGTCCATCAATGATTTTGGCTTCTCTTTTACTTGGAAAACGTCAGGTAAGTATGTTTCTCGCAATAAAGACGGTTATACCAGAAGTGTTAATCTACTATAAGATATTCCAGTATCCCAAAATTGAGTTTGATTAAAATCTAAAATATTCAAATATGAAGACAATACACGAATTTGCATATTCAATTATTATTTTGCGAATTGGGCAAATAAACGTAAACAATTTCGTTACAATACAAATCACTCAGTGTAAGTGGTCTTGACCAATCTTCGATTTAAACTGCGCCAATAAGGCCAAATTAAATTAATTGTTTGTCTCAGTCTGCTCCTCTCCTGTGGTAAAACTAATGCGGAATGCGGGGTTTTTTTTCAATTTTTTTTCAATTTTTTTTTTTAAATATAAAATATTGAAATCCTTGTAAAAGTGAACTTTTGTATTTAAGATGATGTGATCAATGAAAATCTGAAAAATCGGTGAAATTGTGGATTTTTTTTTTTTTTTTTGAAAAAAAGAAGAAAAAAATGGAAAAAAAGAAGAAGAAAAAAATGGGGAAAAAAATAGAAAAAAATCTAATGCGCACCAATAAACTAACGCGCGCGGGAGCTTTGAGACAAACAATTAATTTAATTTGGCCTAAAGTATCTAAACACTTACAAATGGTCAGATTTATCGGAGCCTGAAATAGTATGCAAAAAAATAATTAATTAATTCAACTCACAGTTATCTTCTGCGCATTTTGACACCTCTTTTGTTGCGCTACGATGTTGTTTGGCGGATTTATGGGCACTTGAGTGGCTTAAGGTCGAATTCAAAAGTTGCAAAAGCCCCTATTCAAACAAGAGTGTTGTACTGTTATCTTCTGCACATTTTGACACCTCTTTTGTTGCGCTACGATGTTGTTCCTGGATCCGAGATGGGTCCGAGATGGGAGGCATAAATCAATAATTAATAAATCATTTATTGTCATGGTTAAGTAAACAGAACAAATTGGTGTCTTTTGTCTTGATTTTGTCTGTGTGTGATGCTTGTGCGAGTTCCCTTCTGGAATTGGGGTGAATAGCAACTTTTGCAATTTTTGAATTCGACCTTAAGCCACTCAAGTGCCCTTAAATCCGCCCAATAACATCGTAGCGCAACAAAAGAGGTGTCAAAATGCGCAGAAGATAACTGTGAATCAAATGAATTAATTATTTTTTTGCATACTATTTCAGGTTCCGATAAATCTGACCCGTTGAAAGTGTTTAGATACTTTATTGGCGCAGTTTATATGGCTTATACGTTGATGATACATATAAAAAAAGTAATTTATCATGACACCATTATGTAATAGGCCTAGCTAGCGTTACAAATTGATGTGTACCTACTAATGAATGTATTTTTTGTTCATCCAATATTATATACTCTTATATAGTGGGTGTGGTTTTGAATGTCAACAGGCAATTTGATTGGTTTTTGGCCGATACGCACTATATATTATGAGACAATGGTGTATAGTTTGGGGCGGGGCTTAATTAATTCGAATTTCGAATAATAATACCTTAACTGCGTATGATCATCGCGTTAGCGTGCCCTACACAAAGTCGCCGGTGTATGCGTTGTGCGTATAACGCAGCGTTTCCACGTGCGCATGTGCTAAAGAACGCGATTAATTCGAAGCAGGAAGTTGGTCAACAGCTCGCTGGATTCGCCGATTTACAAAGGGGGAAATTTGTTGTTGTTTGATTAAAATAAATCTAAAAAACTGCATTATAAAATAACCAATAAACTAAATAAGAATGAGAAAAAAACTATACAGTTCTCAGCTGTTTTGCTATATGCGATAGTCGTATAATGTATAGGCTGTACCATATTATTTGTGTCGTCTCCACGACTCAAACTATGGTACAGCCTATACATTATAAGACCATCGTATAGCAAAACAGCTAAGAACTATATTTTATTCTCTAAGGGCTCTTGCCCAAACACAAGTAGACGAAAGCTCGAGGAAAGAGCGGGGAAAGCGCGAACTTTTGTCTATATTGTTAACAGGAGTGACAAAGGATTGGTGATTAACACCTCACTGTAAGGGCTATTCAAGTACCCATTCAGTGAGTTGTTAATCACCGATCCTTTTCACTCCTTTAAACAATAGAAAATTGGATCGCGCTTTCCCCGCTCTTTCCGCGAGCTTTCCTCTACTAGTGTTCGGACAAGAGCCCTAAGTGTTTTATCATTACAGATACAAGAAGCTGTGATAGGTATTACGTAAATGAAACAGGGACGATCACAAGCCACGGTTATCCAAACCCATATCCTAGTTTCAGTAATTGCAAATACATCCTGAATATCCCCAATGCATCTCACATTACCATACATTTCCATGATGTCGACATGGAATATCGCTCAGACTTCTTATATTACGGGATCGGAACCGAACCATCAGTTGAGCGATCGCTTGAAAAGATTACTGGTAATATGAATCCTGGATCTGTAGAGATACCGGGTACATCGATGTGGATTATCTTCATCACGGATGCAATTGGCAATTATGGGGGATTTAATGTGTCATGGGATATCACAACAGGTATGTCAAACCGACACACATTTTTATCTGAAGTTATCAAGTGTTATCTTTTTTTTATCGAAATAGTATTTGCTAAAATGAACGCGTGTACTCTCACACCATGTATTTATATCTCTGAAATTTAAACTTGCTCCGGGCGAAACACTTAGAAATTACTGTAAGTTAAAACAAAGACCAATCACTAATTGAGGTTCAGTGAGTTTAAAAATTCGTGTCATTATAGCTGATATCGTTTCGACATACCCTTTGTTTTATAAACTTGAGTATATTACGTCTCATTTAAGAGAAGATTCATTATCACACATAGATCCCAAAGAATATTTATTGTGCAGTTCATCATGCTTAGCAACCGCACTCGGGCAACACTACACTGGCAACAGGGCTTTTCTCACAACCAAACAGCCAAACAGGTGTTAAACTAATTAACAACTGGAGGTCGTCTTGACTTTCCCCCTTCTAATTCATGGTACATATAGGCACATTTGGCCCTAGATATGAAAAGAAGTTAAATCTCAACTAAAATATTTCTTTAAAAAATCAAGGGTCTTTAAAAAGCTTACTGTGCTTTCAAATTCTAATCAAAAACATCGAAAAATGTGTTTGCATTAAGGAATTAAGATCTCAAAAAGAGTGTCAAACAGAGATTATTGTGTGTTTTTACTATTCACCAAGTGTTATCTGTTTCTATGCTTGCTTTGTCGAGATATACGCAAATGAATCAATCAACCCATATTTCAACCTATTACATATCCAGCCAAATATTGACATATTATTTCAGGCAGTGTCGAGAGTGTCCAAAAAAGTATCCAAAAGTGTATTGTTTGAAAGACAAAGGTTCATACTTTGTATTGATCACATTATCTGTCAATAGAATCACTCATGCATCCCATACCATGATCAATTTCATTATTTATTGACTGACCCTCGTATTAGCAGTTTTAGATGTAGATTTGGATATGACCATGAACATTATTTTCTTGGCTGTATGAAGGAGTTACTATGCTGTCTGTTCCACTGTCAATGTTATATCAGAGCTTACGTGGCAAATGAGATCACCATGGACAACCTCCATGAAGGTTTTATAATTTTGTATTCACGATCATTTCCAATTGATAAAAACACGTGCTCAGTTACCATGGTTACTGTGTTCATCTTTCCCAAAACAGAAGCGCCTGACGTCACAATAACAGATATATCCATATCAGATGAATTACTTGAAAGTCAATCGTCAGGCTTCGTCTCTGTCAAAGGCATAGCTCTCGATCACTGGGTGCAGATATGCCACGACGGAGCTAGCGGCTACAAATGGGGTGAAGTGGAAGCCATGCTACTCTGTACTGAACTCGGATTTGACAATGGAACGGCAACTGTGTTGAATGGAATCAACCAGCACGGTTGGATTCTACACAATTTTGAATGTGGTCAAGGTAAGGCAGAACTGAAAGCAATTATATACTGTCGGTTCTAGATATTTTTTTCACGTTTACAAGAATACCAAAGTATAATCATGATAATGATTATCATAGCAACATGACAACATTTGCCTTGGTCTAAGTTCAATTCAAGTGGGGTTTTGTAAGATAACTGAGACAAAGTATTACTTTAACTTCATTGTAAAAGTTACATTCAGTAAAGCTTACAAATCTGTGATCCAATGTTTCATTATTACAGATGCTACCAATTTGAATGAATGCACGTGGGATGGTATTGTGTACAGTATAGATGGGTGCGGAACAAAAAGAAACGCCGGCGTCAACTGCGTCAGTAAGTATACTAGCCCGACCGTGTGTACAGAAGCTGATGTTGAAATGATGCAAAATAATTACATATAAAATAATGTGTATAACCCTAACCCTGCCAAATCCAACATAATCCAACGAGCCAATCTCTATGTTCCACCCGGCGTGCAAGTTTTTCGAGGATAAAATGGACCCAGGCTATATACGCGGCCGAGTATACTCGGCCAAGTAGCCTTGACACCCGTGGTGTAGTTGGGAATCCTTCGCTTTTGGTGCTGGAGGTTCGTGGTTCAAATCCCGGGGGGGGGGGGGTCGCGGTGACTTTTGGAATCACTTTTCTCCGCGCCGAAAAAAAATCTGAAAAAAGTGCCCGAATGAATGGGTTAGGGTTAATAAGCATTTCGTTTGTTTGTTTTCTTCCAAAATGTTGTAATTTTGGGTTCTATAACCCTTACCCTGCCAAATCCAACATAGTCCAACGAGCCAATCTCTATGTTCCTGCCGGCGTGCAATTTTTCGAGGATAAAATGGACCCAGGCTATACGTGGCCGAGTATACTCGGCCAAGTAGCCTTGACACCCATGGTGTAGTGGAGAATCTTTCGCCTTTGGTGCTAGAGGTCCGTGGTTTAAATCCCGGGGGGATCGCGGTGACTTTTGGGGTCACTTTTCTCCGCGCAGAAAAAAGTTTCCGAATGGGTTAGGGTTAAATATGTATCAAATGCATGTGCTGAAAACCCCCATGTCTGATGTAAATTAATATTCACAACAATATGCATTTTTAATGGATGATTATGGGAAACTATGTAGCATGTAAGGAGGAACTATCACTGCAAAAAAGTTGCTTAAATATTTACTCAACATTTTACACAACGTTGTTGAAGTATGCAACCGCTCAACAGTTGCGTACAATTTTCCCAACACCAACGTTTCACCAACAGTTGAACAATTCCAGTTACTCAACAGTTGCACAATTTTAATTACACAACAGTTGGGTATTATAATATGAAAATCTATGTGATGTAGGCTTAAATGGACGAAGGAGAATAAACTCAAATATGGAAAGGAAAGTAGGCCTATAATGATACATCAATGATACTGTATAACTATTCTATTGACAAATACTAAAGTAACAGGATTTGGGTCCGTAAATGAGTTTATTATATCTGAATGTGGTCTAGTGGATAGCATGCAGCCTCGGATTCACAATACAAAGGTTGTGAGTTCTAGCCCCACTAAGGCCAACATGTTTGTATCCTTGGGCAAGGTATTTAGTCTCAATTGTCAAGTCAAGTTAAAAGGGTGGTGCCGTGCATCGGAAAGAGCAATACCCGAGCGCGTTAAAAGGTCACAAACTCCTTCGTAAATAAAGAGTAGGGGATCCTCCCGGTCTGTGTCTGTACGTAGTGTCTGTGACATGTTTGTATTCATAGGCTCCATGGATAGTGTGCGAGTATAATACTCAATAAGAGGTTTATGCACAGTATAGGTAGATGTGATGATGATGATACGGTATTCACTTATGGATCCTGAGAAGACAACAAATGTGAACAGTTTTACCTACCTGTACGAATGACTGGTTTAACCGATTACGATAAACCTTGACATAACATGACATGACATGACCTTTAATTAAACCCTTTTATATTAACGGTCATGCACGTTTGCCTCAAAGTATCATAGGTAACACATAGGCCTATTTATCATAAGTGAATGAGTATAGTTATTTTAACAAGACCGTTAAAGTGTGCTATATAAGCTGAAATCAAATACATGTATTATCTCTACAGACAAGCCGTGCGGGGGTGTGTACACAAATGCAACTGGATCATTTACAAGTCCAGACTTTCCCGTCAAATACCCACCACATTCCAACTGTTTATTCGTCATCGACGTACCAGATGCACAGATGCTAAGAATATCCTTTAATACCTTCCGACTAGAGAGACGTTACGACCATCTGTTTTACTACTCAAGTGACCCGGATGTTGATGATAGTCAGTATGGCGTATTTACTGGATTTCGTAGACCTTCTCCTTTACAGATTTTTACGAATAAGCTGTGGTTTCGGTTTGAGTCCGATCAATCAACTAACCATGCAGGATTCGAACTTACCTGGACGTCACACTGTAAGTAGCATTAGTTTATCAAATAGACAACGGATACACAATCGGCCGAGTGCACCAAATTGGCGTAACTTAATAAGGAGGTAAGCTACCTCCCTAGTAGTTATGCCCTTAGGCAACAAAAAAATGCTTGCCCATATCCGCTACAGAAGGGAAGGGTCGATAGGTCGATTTTTTTTTTAAATACCATCTTGAAAAATATGTAAATGTACAAGTTTTAAAGTAGAACAAGACGCACAGTTCTAGGGTTGTCGTCGAGATCTTTTTTTCATGTCGACATGTTGCTATTTTACAATCTCGATATCGATATGATGTCGACATTTTATGAACTAAATACTATTGTGTGTATTAAAATTATCATGCCGATCGTCCCGCAAAAGTGCCATGGTAATAAGCTATCACTGCAGTGTCATCAATAGCGCTTTGTAAATGCACACAAGTTCAAAACCATTTGGTATAATATAAATATAATTATTAATTTGCCGATTTGCAACATTTTCTACGTTCTTTATTACAAAAATCAACCTGAAAAATGTTAAACGTGTGGATTCTCTTTTAAAATACATGTATTAAAACGCATGTGGTATTAAAATAATTACGATAACGTTTCTAGAAAGTAATAATATATTATAAATTTCCTACAAAATGTAACAGTAGAAACAGCCCTACCAACGACCTCTGTGTCCTATATATTATTTTGATATTGTTAAACGACTGAGGATTTAGACTAAGCAGAAAATGAAGCAATCTCAAAACAAGATGGCGACTATTACGACGGTGACGATCGCGATATCGAGTGATTCATCCAGCTCCAGTTTCATTCATTCAGCGGCGTGCGGGAGATGCTACGCACGGTTTAACCGGTAATACAACTCTCAAATCAGATTGTTTACAATTTTTTGTTCACCTGCGTGTGTGTTTTTCGAGAATTGTTGACCAAAAAAAAAATCAAAAAAAAGTTTTAAAAAAAAGGGAAAACGGTCGGCACGGCAGACACGGTCGGTCGGATATGGGCAAGCAAACACTTTAAAGTTATACTTTAGTCATTATTTATTATTACTCTATTGATTTATTATATGTGTATGTATTATCATTTTGTATACTTCTTTATTATTTACTTTTAATGCATTTATTAATTCATTCATTTATATAACTAGGCATAGGCCCTAGGCCTATATGTTTATTCATTTATTTAATTATGTTTTCGTTTATTTCAATAGTATTTGATTTCATGTTAAATGATTATTTAATTAATTTGATTGATTGTTTGGTTGACTGATTGTTTGAAATTATTTCTACACTTTTGCATGCATCATTGTGGTAAGATTTAAAATATTTTATAATAAATTGGTCATAAATGTATCATTGTGTAAATAATGCATAAATTGATAAGAAATCTCCCATTTATCATCATATCTTTTCATCATCCATCGGGCAAATCAGAAATTATCATTTAGTTACAGCATAAACTGTTATGCTTCAACTTACTCTTGGGTCCGGTCAGGTATAAGATTTAGCGTAAATTACTCGCTCTCATAATGTTGGGTTACGTCTCAGTTACTAGCGAGGTAGAGCTATTCTTCAGCTACCCGCCATCGGTGCACTCGGTCGTATAATGGTAAAAATGAGATGACATTTCAGTAAATAGATCGATGTCGTCGGTGTTATTACAAAGTGACGTTTCATCACTATGTAGACACAATATTTGTATTTGCTTCTTGCATACCAAATCCATTTTCTCATAACCAATTGACTAAAAAAATGTGATTATCAAAAATAATTAAGAAAGCGATATTTCAAAACAATTCAATAGGTTATACACACTAAAAACGACGGGGTCAAAATATTGACCCTCTTACGGGGTCAGTTTTATTTAACCCTATTCGTGGTTAAATCAACCACTGTCGGGGTCATTTGGCATCATATTGAAATTACCCCTAAAAGGGTCATATTTAAATGACCCTAAATATAGTCATGAATGACCCTAGTCATTAATGACCCTAAATATATATGACCCTAAATATAGTCATTTTCAACCACGTTCCGGGGTCATTTGCTAATCGGGATATACCGTTTTCAAAATTACCCCTGAATATGGTCATTTTTGACCCTAATATAGTCAGAGAGAAAAAGAGAAATACGGGGTTGATATTTGCCTTCCGACTTTGAATGTAGTTAAATTCGACTTTGTATGTAGTTAATAATAACTAGGCCTATATGAAGTTACAATTTAACTGCAGCAAAAGTCATTGTCAAAATGACTACCATGTCAGTCAAATATTAAATATTTTATGAATATTTTTGACATAACAATAGCTCAATCCTTCAACCAATTCAAAGAACAACATCAAATATTATTTCCATGTATTCAATTTCATCTACAATATTATGAGATTTAATTAAAGACTATTTGAAAAACATGTCTCACAACGCCGGCGTCTTGATTAGGCAAATCATCTCACACCTAACGGGAATAACACCATGGAAAGTCGATTCTTAGGATCGTATATAGGTACATATCTAACCAAAAGAATTCAAGACGTCAAGGCTCAAGATAAGCGGGCGCTGGGCGATTTTTACCCATCGGTCCTCCTGCCATAGCGCCCGCACACTAAAAACGACGGGGTCAAAATATTGACCCTCTTATGGGGACAGGTTTTTTTAACCCTATTCGTGGTTAAATCAACCACTGTCGGGGTCATTTGGCATCATATTAAAATGACCCCTATAAAAAGGGTCATATTTAAATGACCCTAAATATAGTCATGAATGACCCTAGTCATGAATGACCCTAAATATATATGACCCTAAATATAGTCATTTTCAACCACGTTCCGGGGTCATTTGCTAATCGGGATATACCGTTATCAAAATGACCCTAATATAGTCAGAGAGGAAAAGAAAAATATAGTCATTTGACCCCAAGGATAGTCATTTTTAACCACAATTTGGGTGAAATTTTTCACTAGATCACCGGGGTCAAATTTGACCCTTTTTTAGTCGGTGCATAGTTGACTCAGTAAGCGGGGTTAAAAATGACCCTTTTGTGGTTGAATTTTGACCCCGTATTTTTAAGATTTTTTAGTGTGTACATCACAAAATCGACCGAAAAAAACATACATTCCTATGTAATACAACCGGCCATACGTCACTATGTAATATCACCGACGATGTATAGATACATTGATTAATGGTCAGGTTTAAGTTTGCTCTCTGTCTTTCTCGGTAATTAGAACATTTTGCAATTTGTGTCGTTTAACTTCAAGTTTGCAGATATGATGTAAACGTGCATGTACCTGAAACTATTCAATATGACTATGGCCTCTCACATCACTAATGTTAGTCGGACTGTCACTTTTCATTTAAGGGAAGTGTCAACCCTATTATTTTGATGATCAACTTTTGCTTCTAAGTTTGAGAATATTGAATAAAAGTACATAAAAGTATACATTTTTAGAAAGGAAATTTGATAAGGAAGCCGATGGTGATATCAATGTGATACCAAATAAACTAAATTTTGAGAAATGAACCAAAAAGCCATTTTTTTTACCCCACATTTTTCAGACAGCATAACTATAAAATAAAAAATGGTAATTTGTTCTAATATACGTTTTTGTAAACAAAACAATTTTGTCTAGGAGGCAATTTTTTCTTTTCCCAAAATAAAGCTTGGTTTTGGAAATATTGCTAAAAACATCGGAAAAGTGTAAAAGTCGTGTTTTTTTGCGTACATTTCGCTAGAAATGGATGCATATCTCGAGTTTAAAATCCATAATCGAAAAAATAAAAAATTGCCTCCTAGCGCTGAAAGTCCTCTACACAATGGTAGTAAAAGCTTACCTGATAGTTTGATATATTTTTAGTTATGTTGTCTGAAAATTCGTAAAATTCCTTCAAATTTGAACTTCTAGAAAATATCGATTTAGTAAAAATATTGACATTTTCCACCATTTAAAGCTAAATGTTCACGGAACACACGGGCGTGTGACCTAAAAAGCGAGTATACTATTATGAACAATCATAATAAACTATCAGATTCAATTTATATTGTCACAATGTGAAGAAATTGGAAGAAAACTGAAATTTAAATGATCGTAAGATTGGCCTTTGTTTACATTTTAGACATTGTTTTGCGCTCTTTTGTTTTTCGCGTCTACGTCGCGGATATTAAGCGGCGCGTCTAGTATTACGCGCGGGAAGTTTCAGCGCGCGACGCAATGATCGAACAGCTGTCGCAGCATTTGAAAAGCGCGGAACTCCGCTTAAATTCCCGCCAAATAACTATGCGCCTTTTCCTGACTCAAACTTACCAAAACAACAATTTAAAATCACCCAAAAGAACGGGAAATAATAGCTTCCGACTAGTAACTTATGATGGTAATGATAGAATACATATAAAAGTATAAAATAATAGAGAAATATGAAATTCAATTTTTGAAACAAGTGCCGGGTTGACACTGCCCTTAAGAATAATCTGTCGCATTCGCAGATTTATTAACAAGGAAACCTACCATCATGCCGTACGCTCTCTCATTCTTTCCCGCCTTGAATATTGCAATGGACTCTTATCTTCTGTACCAACATCATACACTCGTCGTTTGCAGCGTCTACAGAACTGGGCTGCAAAACTTGTCTTTACTGTAAACAGAGAACATGATCCTGCACCTCTGCTGAAATCGCTCCATTTACTACCCGTTAAACATGTTAAACAGAGGATCACTTTTAAATTGCTCTTGTTTGTTTATAATTCATTGAACGGAATTGCACTCATGTACCTATCAAACTGTTTCAAATTGTATGTTCCAAATAGAAACTTAAGATCTTCCAAGGATCATCTTCGTCTTGAGTATCCTATGAAAAGAGTTAAAGCTGGTGACAGGACCTTTACTGTTTTGTGCATCAAAGTTATGGAACAAACTACCTGTATTAATTCGGCAGTCTGTATCTGTCATTGCCTTCAATAAGGCCCTCAATACATATTTGTTCCCCATCTAATCATGTTCTCTATTATGTTAACCTATATTATTTTGTATTTTTTGTAAGCGCTTTCAGCCTCCGGGCATTGGAATGGCGCATCCCCAATACTTATTGTATGTATGTATAACTTGAATCATGTTTCTCAAAGAAGTAAATGATAAATACATCTATCGTATTATGTCGAGTCATCATGGTATGATAAAAGTTATTGTGTTTTCTGTATCGTTTCAGACAACGAATGCATAAGCACTTTCACGAACAAAACGGGATACTTCACCAGTCCAAATTTTCCATTGAACTATCCTCATCTATCTCACTGCATCTACTACATCAATGTCACAAATGCCACCCAGATCGAGTTCATAATCAGCATCGGGGATTTCTCAATTCAGCGGGATAGTGATTGGTTATACTATGGTAATGGAACGCATGCTCAGACCAGTGACTTCCTTCACTTCTTAACGGGGAATAGCGTACGATCCCGTTTTTTGGTGCATGGAGGATTGGCTTGGTTTTTATTCACTTCAGATTTAACCCTTAATGGGCGAGGATTTAATATATCTTGGCAAGCTAGGTTTGGTAAGTTTGTGTATACAATATTCATCGCACCCATAAGTCGTCCCCTCAATAAGGCTAACCATTCCCCTATAGGGACAACGAGTAACACGACGTCGTACGACCTATTCTTCAACCAGCTAAAGAATCTTGTATTACTTCCGTCTCATATGATGACGTAATGTGGCATTTTGTGTCACATGACCTCCCCGGATCATTACAGTCGGTCGTCCTCTCTTTTGACGAAGGTTTGACGAAGTTGGACCGAAAGCTTCATGCAAACAGATTTGTTTTGTTGTATGTGAAAAAGAGATAAGGTCATGAATCCTGGACCCATTATACGTTCATCGTCTGATACTTCTCTTCTTACTGCTCATCATGATTATGGGGGGAATTGTACTGTGGAATAGCCTCCCAGGAAGCATCAGGGAGGCATGTGCATTGCATTTTTTCAGGAAGGTGTTGAAGTGTCATTTCTATCCATCATATGGACAATATTTGCATTAGGTTTTTGCTTCTTTTTTTTAACATTGTTTAATGACGCTTTGATCTTTCTGAAAAGGCGCCTTACAAATGCTGTTTTATGTAATAATTCGATCAAATTGCATTATCATTTATAGTTGTGCATGTTGTTTAGTCTAGTCTTTAGAAAATACTTGGGTCAGTCAAAATGGTTTTCAGGTTGGTTTCAATGGTTGTACATCCTTTGGCTTATTTATATATAGCTGTGTGTGTCACATCCGATGTTTTGAAGTCCTTAGCTCGGTATTGAGCATAAACATTACAGTGAACGGTTTCCCCTTAAATGTGTCTAACAACTGATCCAGCAAATACACGTCCATACCTATTTCACTTGTCGATTTGATTCTTGCAATAGTCTGCTATATGATAACTGATCTTTAACATTGTCAAGGGACACGTGGGTTTCACGTCATTCGCGTCACTCGCTAATCTCACGCCAATATAATATCATAATCTTACAAAAACCAACCATTCTGGTGAGCATCTTGTTTATCCGTACACTTTTGAGATTATGTACAGGCTCATCAGTACGATAACGTTGTTATGATGAAAAAACTGCAATCAAATATCGGTTGAAAAATAAATAACCGGATGAGATCATTTCGATATCCAGGTGCTGCGGCTTTTATTTTGTATGACTCAATATTATCATTCTCCATTAACAGATGATAGCCAACACTGTGGACTTACATTTACGCAACGATCAGGAACAATCCAAAGCTTCAACTATCCAAACCCTTATCATTCACATACGGATTGTACATACACCATACATGTACCATCAGCAAATAGACTCAGAATAACATTCCAAGCATTCGATCTAGAGGAGGGATATGATTTCTTACATTATGGTATCGGCACAAATATCACCAGTACAAAGGCCTCATTGACAGGTGGTGTTATTCCAGATCAGTTTGATATCATGACAGGTTCTATGTGGTTTCAGTTCATCAGTGATAGTGGCATTGAGAATGACGGATTTTCGTTCACTTGGGAAGCCATCGGTGAGATTCGACGTTGTATAATGCATATAAAATAAAAACATATATCGTTTTATCATTTTAATGAAATGTTATTTTATATACACCAGTCATTGCAATTAGTTTACATCCGAACAAAACCAAAGGTTTTTTAACGCTCTTAATAATAATAATATAATAAAATACTTAAAACGGAAGTCACTAAGCGCTTTACATAGCATAAAAAATACATTTCACATCAACGAGTTTAAGCACACACTCTTGGTTAGCGGAAATTGTTATTTTAGTCTATAGATACATATTTTTTCGCTTCAAAGTTTATAACATTTTGATTTTAGCATCTTGTATTAACCCATCACATATCTAGCCGCGGTCAAAATCACTTTGTTACGACAGCCTCTGCAATCAACTATCGTTTTGAGAACTAAATAGCAAGATAATAGTAACAGTGTAATGAGTGCTGCACTTTTCAATATTGTTCGCAATCTCTTTGTTTGATATTATTGCGTTAGATTCAGCTGATTGCAATGGCTACTACAGCAAACCGAGTGGAAGTATAACAAGCCCGAATTATCCTCGTTCCTACCCTGCCGTCAGCAATTGCACATACATCCTTCACGTCCCTGGTGCCAATCACATTACCATTAACTTCCAGCAGTTTGGTACTGAGAACCTTCAAGATTATCTGTATTATGGAGTTGGCATAGCACCTTCGGTGGAGTTAGCAGCAGGCTGGTTTACTGGTAGTATGGTACCACCTCGTGCTATAACAATATCTGCTGCGTCTATGTGGTTTCTGTTTATATCAGATGTGTCCGGAAGTGACGTAGGCTTTGCGTTGACTTGGGATACCATCAGGGATACTACGACAGGTTGGTTTTGAGATATCTTTTAAAATTCTATTCAATCTGGAAATACACTTTTCCATAATTATTAGATTAAGATATGGAACTTAAGATTATACTCGATTGTTAGTCCGCCATAGCTGAGTCCTCTCCTTGCTTCCATAGCAACACAGAGAATAAATGGTGGCCTTATAGTTTAAGAAACAAGCCAGGTGGTACTCACGTACGCTATATACAATACAAAATATGGGTATATGTGCCGCCCAAATGGCCCGTTGCTTTCTTTCAAGGAAACCCCTAAACATAGGTCCCAAATCGCAAAAAAACCACCCTAAACAAAAATAGTCAAATCAGGGTTTAAAACCACACACACGTCAACAAGTAAGGCGATCCATGCAGCAATAAGCACATACAGTTAAGACAGGACAGTGGCTCTCTGAAATGACACTCTTTAATTTCACCGTTACTTTTCTAATTTTAAAAACCCTTCGCTACCACAGAATCATCAAAATCATCAACCGCCACGAAAGTGGCTACTACATCAAAAGCAACCGAAACATCAACTTTTAGCCCACTAGCTACTACAACACTTGCTGGGACAGGTAAAGGACCATCCCACCGAAGAGGTAATTGAATCCATTAATGAAAGATGTATGTGAAAATGTATGTATGAAAATAATAATTGTGTATTTGAAGAGAGGATGATAAACACAAAAGATAAATAAAACAAAATTAATGAAATATGGACTCTAATAGTTCAATTATCATGGTACAGGCGTGCTTAGGCTACGAAAGAAACCTATTGTACAAGCCCAACCGAACCATTTATTTAGAGGATCATTTTTATATATCGCAAATTTTTGGAAAGTCACCCGAATTTCTCGCATTTTTTGTAAAAACTAAAACAAAAAACGCCCGACCGATCGACCCTTCCTAATAGGTCCGTTTTCCCATAGAATAGGGTTTTTTCGTGGCCTTACAGGTGGTATATTTAAAGACGTCGGTCGAAGCAACATCATAATTATATATATTATTATGTGCTTCGTAACCGTGGAATGCTACTGATATTGTTATCACTACCCAAAAAAGTCTAAATTTAAAAAAAAATTATGAGGATTTCTGACAAATTTTACGATTCGCAATGTCGCCCTAAAATTGCCCGATGTGATCAATTAGGGTAACATTAAACTGCCGACCTACACATACGGTTCTGTTATTCCGACATTACTAAATGTATAGATGTTCTGATTGCTGGCCCAATTTTCAACTTGATGTTCTCTGGTTTACATGAAAGGTCATCCTTACCTTAAAATTGTCACATTCCAAAGTCCATGGATCTTATTTTAGATGCACACGGTCACAAGAAATGTGCCCATTGAGTAGTACACAAACTGGCGGGTGGTTAACCACCGTTGGCAGTTACTGTAATTCACCACATTTTAGCCTATAATTTCTAAATGGAACATTTCTGGCCCCTAAGATTTTACAGACATAATGAGAAAAATATGGGGATTCTTCTGATGTCAAAATATCTTGATGTTATAAAAATCATAGACAAAAAAAAGTTATCAGAACATACACCTTTAAGCAGTAATTGAGAGGTATCCAAATTGTGTGTATTACTCATGCTACATGTATGGGTATGTCTTCGTCTGCTTATATTCGACATCATAACGTATTAACCATATTTAATTTTAACGTTAGTTTTAATTGATTTCCAGCTACGATAGCCGGGTACCTCATTGCAGTTGTCTTGTTGATCGCTGTTATCATAATGGGAATTTACATCTTCAAGAATCACAGGTAGATATTTATTCAAAATATGCTTTCGCCGTACTTAGACAAAAAAAACCCGGATCATTTTTATGGATACTAGCTGCGTACCCTCGCTACGCTCGGGTCCCCGATAGATGGTTTGCCACATTACCTACCTCGGAAACCACAGAAACCCCCTACAACCCCCACCCCACCCCACACACACACCCCAACCATAACCAAGTTGATTTATAGTCATAACCCTCCTAAACCCTTTTCCGTTGCTACTTTATTAACTCCTACCTCTTACACCGCATTACTTCTTTAACCCTCGGTACCTCGGAAACCACAAACTACCTACAACCCCCTCCCCACACACACCAACAAGATTTATTTATAATCATACTCCTCCTAAACCATTTCCCGTGGCTTCTTCATTAACCCTCGGTCCCTTGAATTGTTTAGCATGCCAACTTAAAGTAAAGAAATCCGGTTGCTTTAGGGCTGATATCCAAACTCTCAGCGGTGTTACACCGGTATTCAGGGGCGGAAATTTCTTGTTAGGTGTGGGGGGGATGATAAGTTTGGCCCCTAAAAAATAAAATTTAGCTGGTACCATCCAGGCGGTGCGCTTGCGCACTGCATTCCGAGCTATGCTCGGACAGGGGGGAGTCTGAGGGGGGATGTGCCCCCCTGTGAAGTAGAAAAAATTTCAATTTTCAAACTCATTTGGTGCGATCTGGTGTATACTTTTGATGAATATTGTATTGAAAAGCCATCGCTTCATTTTCAATAAATATTTTGTTTTTTATCAATGAACAAAAGAAGTTGAGCATTTTTTATACTGATATATTCTTGATTTTAGTATAGATGGTTTAAAAGCTCCAACAGGGGGAGTCTGAGGGGGGATGTGCCCCCCTCATAAGTAGAAAAAAATTCAATTTTCAAACTCATTTGGTGCGATCTGGTGTATACTTTTGATGAATATTGTATTGAAAAGCCATCGCTTCATTTTCAATAAATATTTTGTTTTTTATCAATGAACAAAAGAAGTTGAGCATTTTTTATACTGATATATTCTTGATTTTAGTATAGATGGTTTAAAATCTCCAACAGGGGGAGTCTGATGGGGGATGTGCCCCCCTCAGAAGTAGAAATTTCAATTTTCAAACTCATTTGGTGCGATTTTTTCAAACTCATTTGGTGCGATCTGGTGTATACTTTTGATGAATATTGTATTGAAAAGCCATTGCTTCATTTTCAATAAATATTTTGTTTTTTATCAATGAACAAAAGAAGTTGAGCATTTCTTATACTGATATATTCTTGATTTTAGTATAGATGGTTTAAAAGCTCCAACAGGGGGAGTCTGATGGGGGATGTGCCCCCCTCAGAAGTAGAAAAAAAAATCAATTTTCAAACTCATTTGGTGTAATCTGGTATATACTTTTGACCAATATTGTATAAAAAGGCCATCACTTAATTTTCAATAAATATCTTGTTTTTTATCTTGTTTTTTATCAATGCACGAAAGAAGTTGAGCATTTTTATACTGATATATTCTTGATTTTAGTATAGATGGTTTAAAAGCTCCAACATGGGGCGTCTGAGGGTGGGGGGATATGCCCCCTGAGAAGTAGAAATGTTTTCAATTTTCAAACTCATTTCGTGCGATCTGGTATACTTTTGACCAATATTTTATTGAAAAGCAATCACTTTATTTCTGATCAATATTGGCTTTTTAAATAGGCAGATAGGCCTATACCAGAAAGAAGTTAATTAGTTACCTCCAAAAGATGGATTCTTAACGTACATACGCGTATGTATCCTAACCAACGTACAATAAACTCCAAACGTTCTTATGTCCCTCCCTCTCTTTTTCCTTTTTTTGTTCTCCTTTTTCCCCTTTTTTCTTTCTTTTTTTCCTTTCCCCCCCCCCTTTTTTCCTTTTTTGTTGTTGGTAGATGTGAAAATCAGGGGGGGGGGATGATTACATTGACCATCCCCCCCCAGGTCAAAAAGTGGGGGGGGGGGGGGGGGGGATAAATACCCCCATCCCCCCGGGATTTCCGCCCTTGCCGGTATTACACCGATGTTATACCGGTATTACACCGATATTCTATACAAATATCGGTGTAATACCGGTATAACATCGGTGTAATACCGGTGTAACACCGCTGAGAGTTTGGATATCAGCCCTTATTATCCCCCACAAAATGCTACTTGTTTCACATCACTATAACCCTAGGCCTATCCTAAACCATTTCCCGTGTTTTTACCCCCAACCGACATGACACCACATACCCCTAACAAGCCTATAACCATTTCCCGTGTGGCTTGATGTGCCATGTGTTGGAGTGCGTATAGTGCCGCGACGGTGAGCCCTTGCGCAAACATGCACGCGACGCGTTACCACGGTATGATTACGCGGTAGTATACGCGCAACGCCCAATATCGTGCAATTCTAGAGGCATTTGTGAGCCAAATTTGAGAGGTTTTTTGCTGGTTTATGGAGCAAATTGTTAAACAATTTCACTGGAATATACTTTTATCACATTTCCCGTTATTTCCTCTATATTTCATGCAAATTAGGCGACACTTTGATCACAACTAACGGAGAACTAAGGATAACAAACAAACACACAAGATTTTACAAGAATACTACTTTCAGCTATGTTTATATTATTTAAAAACATATCATATGTAATGATTACTTTGTCGGCAAAATTACCACTACTTAAAAATCATGTCGTAAACTAAATTCTAACTCCATTGCTGTTACACCAATATGCAATTTTTCTTCTTCAAAATTCTTTGTCATGAACAGGCAACAACAGTATGATCTCTACCAAGGACGAGAGAGTATCGTGCGGTATGCGGGTGACGGACAACCTGAATATCAACGTAATACCGACCAAACACCTGGCGACAAATCTGTGGATCATCACAATGCCGCCTTTGAAGGAGACAAAGTAGCAATTATCGATACAGCACCTGTTACTTGAAGTTGAAATGCTTTATATTGCTCAGATCTGGTCGCATTTCACGGAGTGTTCTCTGTATTTGACAAACATCGAGATTTTTTACTAAAATAGTATCACGTGGATTATTAGTAGACACGTGATAGGGAATTATTTGCTTACACATCCGATGATTTTTACAACGTTTCACTACCTACCGTGTAGCTTCATCAGACTTACAACGCCATCTGTTGCTCATAGTTGTTATAAACCAAACCGACGGCATTCATTTCATGTAATACCATTTGATTGCGAGCAAAGCATATTTTAGAGATTTTAATTTTAATTTGATCCATGAATTGGTTGCTATATCAAATGATCCATGGTAGTGCTTCCATGGCTACAGGGCCATAATAACTAGAAAATGCATTGATTAGGCGTATAATGATTGAAATGTCAAAACTCGGTTCTAACTGGTGAGTTCTTCATGATTCTCTGTCACTGCCACTGTCATTTTGAAGACAAAACGAGAAAATCTTTTTCCATGGTCTTAACTGTAAATATTTAAGATACTAGTCATCATGTAAATGTCTGTAAAGTATAGTGAAATACAGGAGAGTACCAACGGTAGATTAAAAGACACCCTTTTACATGTTCACTAAATCCTAACCTACACTAAGGTGCTTTGAGCCCCTGCTTCCCAGTCTTGGCGCGATCAGACGGCCTATCTTATCCTGAAGAAAATCTTAAGATTTTCGAAGCTAACTCCTTGGCGCAATCAGGTAGGGGCGACCAGGGTTGGATTCTCGGCGCCGGCACAGCCGGAATTTCCCCTCTGAATTGACCCGTTTGTCTCCCCTGAGGGTTTCATTCCAACAATACGCCTCGGGTCTATGTATCCTATAGTTGTAAAGACGTGGGATAATACGAATAGCCTATAGCCAATAGCAGTGATAGGTAGAGAGTATTTTAGTAAGGTTTTGATATGGTTATAAGGATGTCTTGAATCAACGAGGTGCGACAACTCCATGTATAAAGTACAATTTATAAAAAGCATGATATATTATAGTATCCTATGTGGTAGAAACCCATCCTGACAAAAACTTCAAATTAATTGCATTTGACATTAAAAAACTGTAAAGAAGTAATAAAAAGTGTATATAAAAAAGATAAAATTGTCCTTTAAAAAATGTATCAAAGTGTATACGTTTATAGTACAAACACATATTAGAAAGGTGTTTTTTTCTTTTTCACCCTGACTCTCTTAAGTGTCATATTGAGTTTGACACCCTAAAGGTGTCAAATTGACACCATTATGGGTGTCAAATTGACACCATTATGGGTGTCAAATATGACACCTTTGGGTGTTGTAATTCATTTCATCAGTTAGTTGGCGCAATATTAAACAACATGAACAAGGCTTACATTACGCTAATTGTATCATAATTATTATCAAATATGTCTGGAAATGGAGCAGATCGGTACTTACCAGTCTTACCGGCTCGTAACATGCAAACAAAATGGCGACGAGAAAACGCATGCGTTGATATGTTGATAGACGCCCAATTTGGTGTCAGAATTACACCAATTGGTGTCAGAATTACACCAATTTGGTGTCAGAATTACACCAATTGGTGTCAGAATTACACCAGTTGGTGTCAGAATTACACCAATTGGTGTCAGAATTACACCAATTGATGTCATGCTGCTTCGACACCTCTAAAAACCGTGAGATTTCCCGCCAACTATTGACGCCCTTGGAGTTATTTCAATTAATCTGACACCAGTTTTGGTGTAAATCACTAAATGATCACTGAAAGGTGTCCGTCGGACACTTAACGGTGTCACCGTAAATTATGTGCAAACCCATATCATTGACGATTACACCAATTTTGGAGTCAAAATAACGCCTTTGCAAGTGTCATTTACAGTTGACTCCAAGAAGGCGTCGCTGTGACACCAATTTATTTTTCAGTGTACCTTTCATGGACACCCTGATCATCTGGTTGTGCGGAAAGCTGATGGATCCATTAAACTACTTATGTATAAAAAAAGGCCACTCACACCGACCAGTACCTCAACTTCAGTTCCCATCATCCCATCTACTATAAATTCGTGGTCATTTGCACGCTATTATATGCAGAATGAGCACAATAATAATAGACATGATTGAGGAAGAAACCACCAAAAAAATGTAAAAAGCACTGGGTCAGTGTGGATATCCTTCTTGGTCCTTCAATAGACTCAAGACAAAGATGGCTAACAACAATGGAAATAACTATTTCGTACGTTTCGTCTCTTAGAATTAGCCGAATGATCAGCACATGCTGTAGCTGTTTGTCATCCTTTTAATTCCGTCACACTATTATGGCAATTCGGTTTTCACTACAGGGTGAGTCAAAAAACTACAATAGTGGAAGAAGTCATCTTGTTTTCAAAACCAAGTTGATGTTTGACATTTTATAAACGTTACCAGAATCACATAATTGTTTGTCAATCGCATTTTTCGTTTGCCTTCCGTGATTAAACCTTTTTACCCATGCACCCATTTCACATTATTGTCCACGAGACACCCACAACAAGCCGTTCATGCCGGTGTGGTGCAGTTGTGGTTATCGGTAACTGGACTACATTTCGTCCATTCACGCTTCTGGAGTGTGCGGGATTTCCCCCGTTGAAGTACGGAATGTTCTACTTCTAGAAGGTGTGTTGTGTTTGTATGATTGTGTAATAGTGTGGGTTTTCCCGATTCTATTTCCGAATTCAATGCTTAATTAACCAGTGACATTAAAAGTCCGAGGTTGGATGCGTTTCCACGTATTCATTCAGAAACGACAACAACAAACATCAGATACAACTCAACTGCTCTCTAATGAATAAGCATTGTGTGAAAGTATTATATTTACACCACAATAATTATTGCGATTCAGTTGTTAACGATACTGCTCACAGCATGCTGACATGTTTCCAACAATATTTTCGACGCTTTTCTCCATGGCTTGTATTTCACGTCACTTTGGACTTATCCAGTCAGGTAAGTGTTATAACAGCCACCTACATTTTTATCTGTATTATCGTTGTATGATAGCATAATTATGAGCACTAATAGCACTTTTAGACTTCTGGTAATGATATGTCTCGTCAATATGAACCAATGGCCTTTATTAACAGTCATGCCATATTCTACTCCATTCAACGGTCCACCAGTATTACCGTGATGTTTTATAGTGTGTATCCCAGTTATGGATGCAGCATTTAAGGGCCAGTCAGAATTCGTCTGAATAATTCAATGCTGATAAAGAGAACGCACATTTCGTATTCACTTCTTTAGGTGTTTATATTTTTAACTTTTGTCTTATTGCATATATTAATTATATCATCCTATCATATAATATAAACATAATAATCAATAATGACATAAAACTTATTTCACTTCCATTAATCAAATCTTACAGACGTTTTCTAATTTTAAGTTCTAAATATAAGACACTTAATAAATCGAGATGTTTCCCATATTGGTATTTGCTAATAGTTGATTTGGCAACACTTATACACGTATTGATGATATTAACATTATAACTATTATCATCATGGTAGCCAAATAATACATTTATTTTGCAATCTTTATGTCTAGATTATACTGTTGCAAAAGCATTTTTTCAATCTCTTTCCATATGGTATTGCTTTTCTTACAGCTATATAATGATAATAATAATAATAATAATAATTAAGACATTTTTGAGCGCCTAACAACAGATAAATTCTCTAGGCGCTTTACAAAAACATCATAGCTGACTGCAGATGAACCAAAAACATAAGAGCGAAACAACAAAAGATTTGGTCACTGCAGTCAACTATGATTAACATGATAAAATCAAATGGTCTTAAGCTACACATTATACACATCATGCACAATATTAAAAACATGAGAAATGATTATAAATTACAGTCCCGCTGTACAAAAATCACAAAGCAAGTTCATACAAAAATGTTAATCAGTACATCTGAAGAAATAAGTCTTTAAAGCTTTCATATAAAAGAAATGCTCAATGCAATCCATTTTGTTACAAGTTTCACAAATATTATTTTTCTACTTCTTTATTTTCTTATGAAATACTTTTGTTGGATAAATGTTGCTACGGAATTTTCCAGTTCAATGTTTTGTAAGTCGTGGTTCCTTTTTACATCATGAACGAGTGTTTTTCAAATATTGAACCAATCGATTTTTATAATTATATTCGAACTTCTTTTCCCAGAGGTTTTGGCATATTGGTTTCAATGATATCTTTGATTGCATTGCTATTCTGTACAGTTTTTGATAAGGTGTTATTAAAGTGAGTTTGGTAATTTTAATGATAGAGCTACTATTTTAGGTAATGTCTGCAAATAATTCTTGATGAATAAATGACTATCAATATGTTAACTACCTTGTCAAATTTCATATCATGGCAATATCAAACCAAGCTTTAACTGATCTAATTTTTCTAACTTATGAAAAATACTAAACAACCAAAACAACACACAATCCATAACGGTATGATTGTCAAACTCAAGTATTATGGTAACACTCAGGCCCGTAACTAGGGGGGGGGGAGGACCCAAATCTGATAAAAGTCCTTTTTTTTTGTACCAATGTACCTTTTTTTTTTGTACCAATGTACCTTTTTTTTTGTACCAATGCACCTTTTTTTGGTACCAATCTACCTTTTTTGTTACAAATGTACCTTTTTTTGTAAAACGCCCCCACCCACCCCAATTTTCCGAAAAACTGCCCATTTCCCATTGTGTAAAGCGTTTTTTCGGGCCGTTTTGGACTAAAACATGTCCTAACCTTTGCAACCCCCCCCCCCCCCCCCCCCCCCCCCCCTCCCCGCTCTTAAAATTGCCTGAGATGACTAAAAAAAATTGGGGGGTAACCTTTTACGATTTTTTTGGTACCAATGTACCTTTTCCGGAAAATACGCCCCCCCCCCCCCCCCCTAAAAGAATCCTGCTTACGGGCCTGGCTACACTAGTGCATGACTAGTGTCATGCTATATTCCGTGTATGTCTATGGGAAGGAAGTCCGTACTTGCAGAGACTTTCTTATTAAATTGATTCAATATATTCTTTGATCCTAATCTTAATCCTAATCCAACCAAGTACTACACATTACTGATCCAGTATAAGGTACTCACGTCACGCGTACGTTTCGGATACGTCTGTATCCTTTGTCAATACTTTTGGTAGTGATGATCTTACACGTGAAGTGATCGTGATTACACACGAGTACCTTGAACATTCCATATATGATTCTAATCAACGATCCTTATTAACCTATTTGGTTCTATTAACTTTGTTTTCATGGTTTTGCTACAGGTGTGGTACCTGTCACCAAATTTACAGCAGTAGTAGGTATTGTTGCTGATGCATCTGTTGGTGCCGTTTTGTTCCTCGTCCTCATTGTAGTTCTGCTGCTGTACCTTTGTAAAATGTAATTATGATTACTATTTCTTGATATCTCAATCAATAAATCACGTAAACATTGATACTAAGAATAATTCTTTATTTTTGTTTATCTTTGCAATGATCTGTAATGGGAAGTTTATCGACTGTTGATAAAGTAGTGTAGCATTATTTCACTCATCAATATGTAGTGCAGTGGTGCATGGGCTTCATCAAGGGCAGGCGGAGCTTTGGAACCTTTGGTTACGCGTATAATGAAATCTGCCGTCGATTATTGCTTGAGAAATATACATCAATTTGCATCGCATAACCGGGTTTTGTTTTTCTTCTGTAAAGGGATCTAACGTTACTCATGCCGCAAGTTTATCAAGTGTATTTGCAGGTTGATATTCACCCACCCACTACCACCCAAAATGCGACAAAACCACAAGGCGAGAGTTGTACAAGTCCTCTATAAAATGCGCGTTTTGAATATTGATATGTTTGTGCAGGTACTTTATATTACTCCCTTGAACAAGTCATGAAATTAGCTGATACTGCATGGAACCAATATGATTCATATGTCTGTATTTTCAGCCGTAAATCTGATCCATCTGAAAACCATGAGAATATAGAGCTTGACGCTTACGAGATTCCCTCTACACTGTCAGACAAAGCTCTTGACAATCAAAACGTATCCAACCCAGCTGATATGACGGATAACGAGACCTACACAGGGTTAGATGCATCGACCAGACAACCAGAATCGGTGTACCAAGGAGTCATGAATCAGAACCCGGACGTCTTGAAAGCAGCAGATAACTACCAGAGCCTCGATGCTGCGTCACGATTGAGTACAGCTGAATACCAGGGTATATACCATGAAGTGAAAATGGAGGTACAGAATGACCCGGATGTAATATACCATGAATATATGGATCCCGTGGTAGCATCTGCTCAAAGCCAGTCTACGGTCCCTATTCCTCCAACCGTCAATGGGATCGACAATTCAAATGGTTTGTACGTCAACGTGAAAGATGTAACGAATAACCGCAAAACCTAAATAATTATAAATTATGAAAATAGAGGACAGTAACGATTTAGCTGCCATCTTGTAGGGAATAATAACTGTGTTTAAGATGTTCATAAAGAAGACACGCCTTTTTTCTTGATGTGTAGGCCAACAGGAGTTATGCAATGAATTGGACATCAAGCACCGATTCAATTGAATGTAGAATAAGCCAGGTGCGATTCCCCTTTGTAGTCCGTTGTGCATGGATACATAGATATGATAGATAGAATTTATGGCGATGAATTTGATTTTCTAAGCTAAACTATACACAAATCATGGAATAATTACATAACAATATAAAAGCCTATCACACAATATAAAGAATGTTTGGAATGTCAAAAACATGTGTATTATCACAAAAAAGTGGCCTCAATCCTGAGACTTGGTATGGGGTATGAATAATTTTGGACAGGCATAAAAACACAATTCTTGTTCAATTCTATTGTTATGCAAAAAATGTTGAGCCAAAATATATTGATTTGTACTTGCAAACTAATTTCTCAAGGGGTATGAATAATTGTGGGCTTAACTGCAATCTGATACACAGCCATTCGTGTTTGCTTTATTTAAACACCTAAAGCTCTATAACTGTATACAATTATAATCGTTTGGAATTAAAGCTTATAAAAAAGGCATAAAACTGACCTTAAAAAAATGTGAAACAGTCCTATTGCTCTTACAGAGAGGCAAGGATGAAATTGAATATACTAATAGTGTAGAATGCTTTTATTTGCTTAGTTTGTGGCCTCGATCAAATACAAAGATATAATAAAAATAGTAAGCGTACTGGTTCAGAATATTCATCAAGTGTGTGATTATTTTGAGTGTTTACACATTAGCAGTGTCATTTACAGAAATAAGTGGTTTTACGTTTCGAGCATTCGAGATTGTGACATTTTGCCATAGTCTTATCCTCCAAGAGTGATCTTTGGTGTTGGGATGGGCAGGGGATCAAACATAAGATGTACTGTCTTCTGGCGTTTAGTTTGCCAGTTGTCGAAGGATCCGTTTTGTTTTAACCTCAGGTCGATCCTCATCCACATAAGTATAGTATACTGTGAGTTGAAAACAATTAAGCTGCCTTAATATGCAAACGTGTATTACAAGTAATGGCTGTTACACCTACGGCAATCAGGCCTTGCGCTGGGATTGCGCTGAAAAGCATCAACAGTATCAAAGCGCCAAGTCAAACGCATTAAGGTCTCTAATAAGTTAATAACCGATTGGTAACGCACAGTGGACACGGGATAGGACGGGAGAGGGTCCCCATCCATGGTCGCCCTTGAGCGCAAGACAGAGCGCTGTGCTTGTTCTCACTCTGCTGCGATCAAGCCAGTGCTTGCATTGCGCTGAAAAGTATCAATGAATAACATGCAGGGAAGAGCCCGGGGGAAAATGTCCACAGTTGCAGTGGCATTTCCAGGGGGTGGTCCACCAGGCCATACCCCCCCCCCCCCACCCCATTGACAAAAGAGTTCTAAAAAAAGGAGGAAGAGGAAAAGAAGGAAGAAGAGGAGAAGAACATGAAGAAGGAGGAGGTAGGGGATGAGGAGGGTATGGGCATAGGCATCGCAAATGGGGGTCGGGTTACGGGGTCACGTCCCCATACTTTTAGTGTAGGGGACGTTAAAACGTCATCCTAGACGATTTAAGTGTAAAAAATGCTAATTTTTGCACGCTCGCGCGTATAAGTTTAAATGTTTCATTATTCAAGCTTAACAAAATGGTTTCAGGAACGTTTTTCTCACTTCGCCCGCATCTTTTCTACAGGTTTCAACATTATAATGGGTCTCGAACCACCGTAAATTATCTAAACATTATGTGGGGGACGTTAAAACGTCATACTGCAAAAAGGCCAATTTTTGCACGCTTCAAACGTATTAGTTTCAATGTTTCATTATTTCAAGCTTAACAAGATGGATTTAAGAACGTTTTTCAGGACCTTTTAAGTTCAAAAACTGAGCTTTTTTGCGCGCCACGCCAGAATACTTTCTACAGGTTTCAATATAATAATGGGTCTCGAACCACACCAAATATTCTAAATATGATATGTGGGGAACGTTCAAAACGTCATACTGCACCTTTTAAGTGTTAAAAATGCCAATTTTTGCGCGTGTGTAATAGTTGACTAGTTTCAATGTTTCATTATTCAAGCTTAGCAAGATGGCTTCAGGAACATTTTTCTGGATCACTTCAAAAGCTGGATTTGCTTTGCGTGCTTCGCGCTTATTAGTTTCAGTGTTTCATTATTCAAGCTTAACAAGATGCCTTTAGAAACGTTTTTCTGGACCATTTTAGTTCAAAACCTGAGCTTTTTTGCGCGCACCGCGCGCACTTTTTGTACAGGTTTCAACATTATATAATGGGTCTCGAACCACACCAAATATTGTAAGTATTATGTGGAGGACGTTAAAACGTTAAACTGAACCTTTTAGTTTTAAAAATGCCAATGTTTGCGCGATTTGCGCGTATTAGTGTCAATGTTTCAATATTTAAGTTTAACAAGATGGCTTCAGGAAATTTCTTTTTGGACCATTTTAGTTCATGAACTGAAATTGTTTGCGCGTCTCGCGAGCATTGTTTCTACAGGTATAAACATTATAATGGGTCTCGAACCACCCTAAATCTTCTTGCGTCAGAATGCTGAATCATTGCCTTAAAATGCCTAAATCCCAAGAGCTTCCGGGGCCCTAAGACGGGCCCCTGGACCCCACCCACTTGCTGTGTTTTTTAAATTAGAATTTGAATGTGCACACTTTGTGTTTGTATTTTTTACTCCTGTTACCTAATACTAATACTGTATGCAGGAAAAATAGTTTTTAGTTAGTAGGCAAGTGAGAAAATGCCGAAATTACTGCTTCAGAATGCTGAATCTTTGCCTTAAAAGTACCAACAAACCATGAGCTTCTCCAGGCCTGGGGCTTCGCCCCTGGACCCTAACTCCTAACGCGCTCGACTCATAAGGATACATTATTTGGTCCCCTATCAAAACAATCCTGGATATGCCCTTGCACAATTGTCAAATCTTTAAAACAAGGTAGCTCCTATATCCCGCTTATCATGTTTTCATGCGCTCTTAGTACGACACCCATTGCGTTCCTGCTCCTCTTGCAAGTCTCCCTTGGAAAAATATAATTTAACAGGTGTTTGGTATTGTACTCCATCCATACATGAACTAATACCCTGCGATCGACCTATTCGCCCTTTGCACGGTCCGCTTTTGTGAGGCATTGTGCAATGATGCAGTCTGATTCAGTTTGGGAGGCTCTCCTCAGACCGGGCGGATCCGTCCACTGACCCTCCAAAAGAGCGTATAATAAACAGAGCCTCCTGCGTGCTCAGTCTAGTTTTCGGGCTTGACTAGTAAACATGTAAACATCTTCAACATAGAAAACATGGTATAAGCAAAATGTAAGGATTCAGCCCCCAAGGGCAAAGGGAGGGGAAGAGGAAGCGAATGTACACATTTCTGTAAAGGGTCGTATATATTAGTACTCTCTTTGCAAATGAGTGTTGTTGTAAATGTTCAATGGCGTATGTAAACATTTCTCTGAAGGGTGGTGTAGGCCTATATAGTACTCTGACTACTTTCATCATGGAAAATCACCAACTGAAAAGCCATTTCGAAATGTTTTAAAGCACCACAATTCACACAGTGGGTCATATTAAAGACGGTGTCCAATGTTGGTCATATACTAGAAGCCGGCAATGATTATTATATTTCAGACAGAATAAGGTGACACGTTTTCATTCTATACTATTAAGCGTATTGCAGAACACACCCCAAATTACTCTCGCACTATTATACGAGTAAAGCCCGGGATTAAAGTATTGCACAATTGCGTTTACCTTAGGCCTATTTCTGCTTTAGTTCGTGAGTGTTATGAGGTGCTGTTCTGTATAGGCTTATTATCCTTAAGATACCGCAATAGAAATAAAAAGTATTTTAGACGTACCCAGATGAATATGATGGCCTAGGCCTACTATGGAATAGCAACTGCTTTCATGAAGGAATCAATCTGTAATTGATTAACTACTGCTACTTACCGACGTTAGATGGTTGCTTAGCGTCGGTAGCTTAGTGACGACTCTGGAGTTTCTATATAGATGTGGTTTTTTTCCTGAAAGCAATAGTTTATCGAACATATGTGAAAGGTGATACTTCACCTCGTCTCGATTCAAGGTTGTAGCTCCCTTCCGTTTCTTATTTCCACTGCCTTCATTCTATCATGTCGACTGTATCTATCTTGCTGCTAAGTCCTTATGAATTTCATCTCTAATAGTCTATATTTTAACTACCATTCATGTGTTGATAAAAGCAACCATAAAACATCCACAATTACAGTAAGTGGAAACCATTGGATTAGGTACACTTTAACCTTTCTCTTATGTATAGCGTGTCCAAAATAAACTCGGTCCAAGAACAGGAGAGCTTATAACTTTAAAACTTATAAGATATAATTGCTTTTCATTTTAAAGATATAAAAGTATGCACCTGTATTATAAATTACCCTTATTTGAGAATTGTTGACACGACCAATCGAATGTACACTTTTTGAGATACACAGAGTTGAAGAAAGGTTGATCAGAAGCTGTTTCCCTCGAGTTAAGCAACAAACCATTTGCACACTGAGCGCAAATTTTGAGTCCATAGAGTTTGTTCTTTATAATATATATTGGTCACAAAATAAGCACACGAAATTCTATCTTCTTAAATGTTGTGTTCTGTTTTCGTATTTGAATATTCAACAATGAACTACATCATATAGCGATGAACTTCATGTTTTAAACTCTATGTGGGCCTACGGTATGTAAATTAACTCTGAATTCACTGTATTGCAAGGACTATTTTCTATTCTGCTCGTTATCGTTGAGATGTCCCAACTTCTAATATATTTGACATATTGTAAATTTTATATGTTGTCGGTTCAAATAATAATGTAATAATATGAAAAAGATATTTCCAAATTATCGAGTGCAAACAATAAATTGAAAATGCTTTATTTACCTCTGAGAGTGTCCTGAATTCCTTTGATAAGATGCTTGTTTCCAATTTGTCACAGATCGTGGTCGTTTTTTTCCCTGTGATTTCTACTTTTTTTCTTGTTTGTTCATTGCGCCTTGACTTGAAACTTGTTTCTAAATAAATGGCGCATTATAAATGCTTATCTATTATTATTTCATTATTAATTTGGAGGAAGAAGTTTTCAACCTGCTAACAAAAAATATTATGAAGTGATTGTTCTATCATGACATCATATTTTTTTTTAAATCCGGGAAAAGTGTACTTTAGGTCCCAGATTCTATACACACAGTCTCGTTCGACACTGGCATGACTGGTACAAAGTCAGTGTACGTTCCAGTATCGACCAAACAGTAAAATCGTATCAGTATCGAGCGATACTGGCAACTTTTATGTTCCAGTATTGAACGATACTGGTATACCAGTATCTGGGACCTAAAGTACACTTTTTCTATAAAAAAAAAGAATATGATAGCTTTCCTGCCTAAAATGTAAATATTGAACTCCAATCAGTCAGAACTTTAATGTAGTTAGCCGTTACGCAAATGCAACATATTGGTTATTAAGTGCATGGCCTTAATCTGGTGAAACGGTTTATGACTAGCAGTTGATGTCTGATTTGACAAATTCAGATTACAACTATTTACTTTTATATCCCTAAATATAAAGCAGTTCTATATCCTACCTTTAAAAGATATAAGCCCTCATGTTATTGACCCGGTGTGGGTGTGTTTTTTGGACACGCTATGCATTACCAATTCTGTTGAATCTTTTTATCAACGTTATAGGTTTCCTCACTTTTGGGACACATGATTGGCTTTTATGACACATATCATGCCTGTATTGTTTGAAATATTTATTGAGAGTAAAGCCTTTTTTGGCCATTATTTCTCTCCAAAACTGCCAAATCAAACAATGTTTTACCATAATGTACAGTAAAATGACAGAAATTGTAATAACATGTTATACTTAATTTTGAACTTTAAAAGTGTTTTGAGCCACCCTATTTCTGGGATTTCCCCGTTGAAGTACCGTATGTTCTACTTCTAGAAGGTGAATAGTTGTGTTAGTATGATTGAAAGTGTAGTTTAGAGTCATTATCTTGGATTCCGTGACCATTTTCTTCCTACCTTAGTTTCTTAGTGAATTTGTCAACTAGAACCATTTTAAAAGCAAATGAGCTCCCATGCATTTCTCAAAAACGGGAACGTTCTTTTATAGTGCAAATTCCAAAATGGCCGCCATACAGGGACCCAAAAATTCAAATGGCTTTAATTAAGCTAAAAAGCACAACGAATTGTTCGGCTGAGCACAAGGATTCCGAAAAAGTATAGTTTAGGTTCACATTGGCAATATTGGCATTGGCACTCTCTTGGTCACCAATATTGGACCAATATTGGTTTTACATTGGCGCTCTTCAATTGGCATCATGTTGGCAACCAATATTGGTGACCAAGAGAATGCCAATGGCATTGGCACGATTGGCACTCTCTTGGTCACCAATATTGGTTTTACATTGGCGCTCTTCAATTGGCATCATGTTGGCAACCAATATTGGTCCAATAATGGGCACAATACACCAGGGGCGGGAAATTACACCATTGATTTGATATATAAATTCTGACGTGGTCTAAAAGTTGCCGGCCTTTTAGCTAGGATCTTGTGCCTTGTCCTGTCCCTTAAAGATTTGTCCTAGGCTTGCCCTTCACCAAAGTCGGTCCTGGCCACGGGTTGGCCCAGGGTCCGCTCACTCCTCTTTTGGGGAAATAAAACAATATAATGATAGAATTCTTCCTACCAAACATTTATCATGTTTATCCAAGATCGCCCAATATTGGCCCAAGCTTGGCCCACATTGGCCAGTGCCAATATTGAGCCAAGCTTGGGCCAATGAGCAAATAATATTGCGCCGAAATTTGTAACCCAATATTGGGCCAATATTGGGCCAATATTGTAATGTTGTCTGGGTAAGTGTGGGTTTTCCCTATTCTATTTCCGTATTCAATGCTTCATTAAGCAGAAGTTGTTTCCTTTAATGATTATATTTTTATGTGTAAAGTTGGGGAAAATGTTGTAATTCAACTACTTTGTATTTGCTGCAAGAACAGTTTTTGATAAACCTTTTATGAATGGATGAATGAATACAAAAAGTTCCAACCTTTACATTAAAAGTCCGAGGTTGCAAGCTGACATGTTTCCAACAATATTTTCGACGCTCTTGGCTATGGCTTGTATTTCACTTCACTTTGGACTTATCCAGTCAGGTAAGTGTTATAACAGCCACCTACATTTTTATCTGTATTATCGTAAGTATGATAGCATAATGATGAGCACCAATGGCACTTTTAGACTTCTGGTAATGATATGTCTCGTCAATTTGAACCAATGGCCTTTATTACGTGGCATATTTACTCCATTCAACGGTCCACGAGTGTGATTACCGTGAAGTTGGTGTTTTTCCCAGAGATGGATGCAGCAATAACGGGCCAATCAGGATTCGTCTGAATAGATCTCTTGCAATGTTGATAAAGAGGGCGCAGTTTGTTTTAAATTGCAAGGTGTTTATAAAAGAGTGAGTCTAGTAATAAAATGACATGAATAATTATAGGCCTACATGTATAATTTTCCATGTTATTGCATGTACCTATTTCAATTAGAGGTTGTTTTTAAAGAAGTCCATATCGCTTATCCCCAGCAACATATTACGTGATCTATGTATCATACTTTCTTGAATTTAACAAACATAGCCAAACAAGAGATATTTCAGTAAAAAATCGATAAAGTCCACTAACAAATCACTATTGAGTAATTGATGACTGGTCAAAAAAGAATTACGGAAATTTATTTTTTAAACAAGAAGAGTCTTTAAAAAATAAAATCATCGCTCAGAAAATATGGATTAAAAGCTTATCATTACGATTACATCCCCTTAAAAGTTCGAGCCTATCCTAACCACGCTTTGCACGCTTCTCCAGGGTAATACATTTCCACATTCCACTTCACAGTAGAGACCATGAGCTTTGTGAAACTCAATATCTCCCTAACAATTAAATGTTGTGTTTTTAAATTAATAAAATGACCTTCAACAATCGATTTTGGCTAGGTCCGAGGTTTCTCTTACTTTTCTCTTACCCCAACCCCACCAACCACACTCTACTCCCACCCGACAAACACCTACCACACTGAAAAAACACCGGTGTTAAAAATAACACTGTTCGGTGTTCTGAGAGGTCCACACCAATTAGTGTTATTTCAACACTATCTTGGTGTTACATTAACACTTACAGTGTTATTCGTCACACTTGCAGTGTTAAAATGACACTACATGGTGTTGATATAACACCAAGAATTTAACACCGGTACACCGGTGTTGGTGTGGACCTCTCACAACACCAACAGTGTTATTTTTAACACCGGTGTTTTTGCAGTGCAATAAACCCAAACCCGTTATGTCTTTCGCTGTCGCTCTGTGCCAATTACAATCAATTGCTAACTTGTTTTTTTCTTCTCTTTACTGTTTTATAGTCATCGTTTACCAACTAAGAGATAGGAGAACCTTTTCTGGACAATATTCGGTCCACAATGAAAATATTCACTGTTATCAATATCAGTTCAGCAATTATGCATCTTATAAAACAAGCCTGTTTAATTTTGATTTTCCTTTCTAAGATGGCATTAAGATAGAGTTTTCACCAGGGAGAATGAACAACTATGGACTGTTACTGGTATTTCACAGTGAAAGTGAGGAGTATCTACCTGTATGTTCTGATCTCATACCATGGTCAGATGAAGAGCAAGGTGTGGTTAGAGCTGCAAAAGTGGCGTGCACACTAGCTGGTTATAAGTATGGATGGACAGAACAGTATTCTGGGAGTTTTGAAAGCGCTGCTTTCACATACTTACTTTGCGGAGAAGGTAATTTGCATGATTTTAATCGCCATCGCTAACTTTAACTAGTATCAACAGTTTGAATTTTTACAATGCTAATCTTTAAATAGTACATTATTTGGTGCTAAACTGGGAGCTTTAATTCAATGTCAACTCTGTCAATAAACGTGGATTTTATAATGATATTAACATTACAGTGTCGATCAAGTTGAGAGGGGGAAAGAAAATAGTGAATACGAATTGGAATATTCTTGCCCCCTCCCTCACGTTGGGAGGGGGCAAGAAAATAAACTGGAACCGACAGATTTTAACCAAGATGGTCGCCCCAAATAAAATTGGTCGCGAAATGCTCCACACAGTTCATAAATATTGATATACTTCGAGTGGTCACTGGGTTTTATCATTGGGGTGATATTGATTGTTTGTATGTTTTGCTTTTGGATATTTTAAGCAGCCTAGAAAAGAGAGAAAACGGTCTAGGAGTTAACTATCTATTCGGCTGAGTGAAAAATAATTCATAATCATGTAATATCTCTATCCACCCAATAATTTGTATTGACACGTTTACATTAAATAACTCTACTTACAATAATGTCACTTTTTCATCAGAAGACATGACTTTACGGAATTGCGCTTCCCCTGTAGCACCAGACGACAATCCCTGCAGGATATACGCAGGAGTGTATTGCTTTGGTACGGTATAGTATATAGTTATAATTGTTTTGTCAAGTAGGCCTACTATAAAAGTTTATTAACTTTTAGCGATTAAGCACTCGTGAGAAATCAGTATGAAAATAATGTGAAAATAAATGAAAACTCGTCAACACATGGAATGTAAGTAAAAACGCACTTGCTCCATGGTAACAGTCTTTGCCGGATTGCATTTCCCTTTTCTAGCACAAGACCGCAATATAGTACATGCCCTTATTTCACAAAAAGTGCTCTCGTGAAAATTTTGGGTAGATTCTTGCAAACCATGTTTATTCTACTTAATATGTCATAAAATGATAAAAAAATGTGTTTGCCATTTTTTCAACAGCCATCTTGCTATCACGGCTGCCATTTTCAAAATGGCCACCATTTCAGACTTATTTCGACCATATCTCAGAATGTACTTAGAGTTGTAATTTAAGGGGCTACACCCAGGCAGGTGTTGGGGGTCAAGGGATCCATTGGAACCATCCCTTAGTGTTTTGAGTCGCTGCAATTACAATAAAATCCAAAATGGCCGCCAAAATGGCGCCGAAAATCTGTAAATACACATGTGCATCTATTAAGAGTTTTAAGGTGTTTTACAGGCATATATTTTGGGTAAAATCTTGCAAACCATATAATTTTTACTTGAAATAGCTTACGGTGGGTTTTTTTTTTAAAAATCTCAATTTCTATTGTGCCATTTTTGTTATAATGGCGACCATTTGTCAAAATAGTAACCATTCAAGACAGGGATTTAAGACTAATGTTGGCTATATATCAGCCCAGAAAGTACTGATTATTTACACCCAACTTTTTGGGGGCAAGGAATCAATTGGAACAATCACTTAGTATTGAGTCTCTGCAACTACAACTAATCCAAAATAGCTGCCAAAATCTGCCACAAATACATATTTACTATTAATCTTAAGATTTTCACGGTGTCTTACAGGCGTATTTGTCAGTAGAATCTTTGAAACCATATCATTTTTACTTGAAACGGCATAATTATGGTACCCTTTTAAAAAATGGTCTACTTATTTCTATTTTGCCATTTTGTTATAATGGCGTCCAATTTTCAGAATAGCAAACATTCAATACCGGGATTCAAGACTAATTTTTACTATAACTCAGCCCAGAAAGTACTTAGAGTTATGATTTAAGTGGCTACACCCACGTTTTGGGGTCAAGGGGTCAATTGGAGCAATCACTTATTGCTTCTCTGCAATTACAACTAATCCAAAATGTCTGCCAATGTACGTGGCGCCGGAAATATGGAAATTACACATTTGCCTCTATTAAGAAAGGTGATTGTTCTTGACAGAATCTTTCAAACAATATCATTTTCACGTGAAATAACATACCATTTATGGTTTTCATATTTATATTTTGCCATTTTGTTCTACTTGTTTATGGTAATCTAGGATATACTTAAATCATTATTGGCCATATGTGCTAAAGCTCACATTAGATTATGTTTGCTGCACGGATAACTCATTCTTTTCTTCCATTGTTTTCTTTTTCTTCTGTATTTCATAAAGCTATCACGCTTATTAAGATTAACCTTTTTGGGGGCGAAGCCACCCTTATAGCATGTTATTGCAAAAACTTACACATGTTGGTCTTTCTAGACATAAGTGGGGGCCGCCATGTTTGTAGTCTTTGTAAATTACATTCCTATGCAGTTTATTTCAACAGTCCTGCAGTCTGTGATGGAGTCAAAGCTATATTTGTTTAGCCTTGATGATTCAATCAGAGAGATGTTATTAGACTCCCAACAGAGAGACATAATAGCTTATCTTGTTTGACTAAGGAGAAATCTCCCAATTGTTGTGGGGTTGTCTAATAAATCAGAAAATCTTTGAATAAATGGTGAGTTGTGGCTGTCATATTATATACCTAGATTGTTCTTCAGACGGTACCCCCCCCCCCCCCCCCCCCCCCCCTTCCATGCACACAAATCAACTTTATTGGTTTCCTGTACTATTTTTAGACTGCGGTGTTTCGATTTGTTTTTGGGTTTGAATTATCGAAAATACATACACCATTTCCATGGTATTTTGTTTGGTATGCAACAGAAAATGGTTACAAAACATGCTTCTCTCTCTTGGATCGCCCCCATTCCATTTCAATGGAATTTGTATTAGGCTAAGCTACAGCATTTTGCTAGAATTGACAAAAATTAAGGATTAAGTGATGTAATGCCTATTACTCATTGCATTGCATGCCAGCATTGGATTTAAAATGGTTGAATGAAGGTTTGCAGCAGAAAAACGCTAAAAATACTATTATAATAACTTTTATCGATGACCACATTTATTTTTCAAATAATCTGTAGGCCCAGTGTATAAAACAATAATAAATTATATTATCATTCACCATTTTGGTGGCCATTTTGTTTTTGGTGTCAATGCAGCAACTCTATAAACTTATTGTTCCAATGAAGTCTCAGATCTGGATATAGTCACTGAAACCATAATGTTATGCGAGTTCAACACTAAAATATAGACAAGTTAGTTATGATAATGGTTTATTTTAAAACTAATTACCATACCATACAAGTATTGCAATTTCAATTTGCAATATTGACATAAATTTGATTTGACCAAGTAGGCCTACTATAAAAGTATATATATTAACTTTTAGCGAAAAGAAATGGAAGCTAGCTCGTCAACACATGGAATGTATGTAAAAAACGCACTTGCTCTATATGGTTACAGACTTCGCCTACACCAATGTACACATGTATCCCTTAACCTCATTCAAAATATGTTTTTTTTAAATTGAAATGGGAGGCCTATTGGACATGTTTGATAAGCGAAGGGTTATATGAATCTTAGATTTGTGTGTGAAATATAGACAAAATATGCCAGTGTGATCGGTGAAAGCTGACATGGTCCGCTGGAGCCATAGTCCAACCTCCATAGACATACACGGAATATAGCATAGTCGTGCACTAGTGTTGCATGTAGACATGAGCGCCCTACCAACATGATCAACCTGTACTTTACTGTACAGGGTGGACTATGTCCCCGGGGGACTGTGTCTCCTACTTCTAAACCGGGTGACTTTGGTTCTTGATGGACAATGTGATGATGAATATTTGGTGACTAATCTTTTCCGGGAAAATGTTAAACTTTCTCCCCTTATTATTCAGAGAAGTTAAAATTGGAATTCATGTCTGATTCTATTGTAATCATGATCTGATGATACAATTACTCAATGAAGGGTTTAAGATTAGATGGGTCAAATCTCAAAAACTTTCATTTTGACCTGTCTTACTCTAAACGTCGTATAGGAGAAATTAGATTAATACCTTCACAAAATGTCACAAAAATACAGTGTTTATAAATTATATAGAAGAGTTTTAGTTGATAAAAAGGTGTAATCAATTGGTCTTTATCGCAGTCACGGGTTTCTTGTCGTTAAGTAGGTAAAAAATAGGGGACAAATACAATGATTTAGCCTCTAACACTAACAGTTCTAAAGACTCAGTATGAATAGGATATGACATGATATCAAAACTGTACCCTATTTAGGTTGATTTATTTAAGTAGAGTTTTTTTACATTACCTAATATTTTAATCTCTGTAAAGAGTAATATCGTCATTCCCCCGTTACGACCTACTTCTGTAATGTCATTTTCAGATACTGTCAGTTCTGATTATTATACAACACGCTCCGGTACCATTCAAAGTCCAGGATATCCAATAAATTATCCCAAAGCTGCTGGCTTTACCTATATCATTGAAATGCCTGAAGTTACTACCATCACAATTACATTTAGTACATTTGCTTCGAGTGAATATGATATACTTTATTATGAAACCGGAAGTGAACCCAAACGTTCTGGACTTGCTGAGAGTATATTGATGGAGTCTTTGCCGGATCCTTTAGTGCTGTCAACGAAAGCATTTTGGTTTAGATTTGCTTCTGATTTAGATGGAACAGATGCTGGCTTTTCTGTGGAATGGAATGTTAATAGTAAGGTCTACTCGTTTGGATTTTCCATGAGAGTCGAATCATGAATAATGTAGCAATTGTTCTTAATCGATTGTTACAAGTAAATAAAAACTAGTGCGAATGGCTCATACGAATTTAAAGTGGCTTGTACGATAGTCACCAATATGTATCGCCATTACGTACAATCACCCATAATAAATGAACTGAGACCAATGCAAGTTAGTAAATATTAGTATATTTTGAATTCCGTTGATGCTTGTACGTATCCGGATGCAAAAGATTACTATATGACCACTATATTATGTATAAAAGCTATCGTAACGTGCAAGCCACTTTATGTAAGTACCAATAAAATGTACATAAACAAACGGTATTATTAAAAAACAAACGAGCATCGTTCCAAAGTGTATCGATTTTATTGAAAGCCACTGTTTCTGATTTCCAATTAAAACCTAGTCAAACAGTTTTTGTCAAATGATACCATTCAATCGATTTATAAGAAAATGATGGTGCTGCTGTGTAGCCCGATTCACCACTCCAAACTGCAATTTTTCGTTTCACCTGAACCTTTAAATCTCAACACTTACGTCGTATATTGTGAGATATTAACCAATAATATCTCCATGGGAGCAGAATTAAAGAGGGGGAAAATTAATCTTTAATTTGGTATGTTAATGTTGATATCCAACGGTTTCCTTGATCATTTCGCATGTTTCTGGGACCCTGTACAAGTACATTAAATTAACATTCCATATTTGTTTCATGATTTTTGTACATCTTCAACAGCTTTGTCCCCGGTAACGAGTTATAATGAAATCAGTGCAAAGTCGGCTGGAACGTCAAGTCATCCATCTAAATTTAGTAAGTATTGAAAATATCATACTACCTTTCTACTGTAGATTTGAATGGCTTTGAGGGTGATCATGGTGATACAAGAAGATTCAAAATATTACTATGGTCACCATATTATTTATATACGCTATCTTACACGTACAAGTCTCTTAGGCTTGTTTCTATTTGGTAACTTAATTGTCGCCCAGTAGAAACGGTCAAATAGGATTAATGAACGCTACGTTTTCCACCGGCAAAAACCTGCAAAAAGCAGGTTTGATAACGTAGATTAGTAACAAATATGCTATTCTTATATTTTCAAAATTCAACTTGGTTTTGAAAACAAGATGGCTTCTTTCCACTTTTGCAGGTTTTTGGGGGGGCGGGCGAAGCCACCCTTATAGCATGAGATTGCAAAAACTTACACATTTTGGTCTTTCTAGACATAAGTGGGGGCCGCCATGTTTGCAGTCTTTGTAAATTACATGTACCTATGCAGTTTATTTCAACAGTACCCGCAGTCTGTGCTGGAGTCAAAGCTATATTTGTTTAGTTGATTAGAGATGTGCTACTCCCAACAGAGAGACATAATAGCTTATCTTGTTTAACTAGCTTATCTTGTTTGACCAAGGTCATATATACCTAGGTTGTTCTTCAGACTGTACCGCCCCCCCCCCCCCCCTCCCCCTCCATGCACACAAATCAACTTTATTGGTTTCCTGTACTATTTTTAGACTGCGGTGTTTTGATTCTTTTTTTGGTTTGAATTATAGAAAATACATACACACTTTTCCCTGGTATTTTGGTATGAAACAGATGTTTGGTTACAAAACATGCTTCTTTCTCTTGGATCGCCCCCATTCCATTTCAATGGAATTTGTATTAAGTTTCCTCACGCTATATGTTTCACGGACTAGAGATAAGAAAGGCGTTATGGGAAAGTGGATGTTGTCGCCGTGTTTATATCGTGCTCAAAACGGCTACCAACATATACCAACATAGAATGATTCTGAAACTGGTGAAACTGGAATTCATGCATGAGTCACATTCCTACCTTTTTCATTTGAATATAAATCCAGTTGAAATACTTCGTGCATCTTGAGACGAAAAGCTAACTAATTTTACTCTTAACCTATGGATATGGAAGGTTCATTGTGTTGCTGATCCAGTATAAGGTATTCAGTCACGTCACGCGTACGTTTCGGATACGTCTGTATCCGTTGTCAAGACTTTTGGTGGTGATGATCTTACACGTGACGTGAGTACACACGAGTACTGGATTAGTAAAATGAACATTCCATATATGATTCTAATCAGCGATCCTTATTAACCTATTTGGTTCTATTAACTTTGTTTTCATGGTTTTGCTACAGGTGGGGTACCTGTCACCAAATTTACAGCAGTAGGTATTGTTGCTGGTACATCTGTTGGTGCCGTTTTGTTCCTCGTTCTCATTGTAGTTCTGCTGCTGTACCTTTGTAAAATGTAATTATGATGACTATTTCTTGATATATCAATCAATAAATCACGTAAATATTGTTAATAAGAATAAAAAAAATTTGTTCATCTTTGCAATGATCTGTAATGCGAAGTTTATCGACTGTTGATAAAGTAGTGTAGCATCATTTCACTCATCAATATGTAGTGCAGTGGTGTATGGGCTTCATCAAGGACAGGCGGAGCTTTGGAACCTTTGGTTACGCGTGTAATGAAATCTGCAGTCGATTATTGCTTGAGAAATAAACAGCAATTTGCATCGAATAACCGGGATTTTTCTGTAAACGGATCTAACCCATGCGGCACGTTCTATCAAGTGTATTTTGCAGGTTAATGTTCACCCACCCACTACCACCCAAAGTGCGGCAAAACCACAGACGAGAGTTGTACAAGTCCTCTATAAAATGCGCGTTTCGGATGTTGATATGTTTGTGCAGGTGCTTTATATTACTCCCATGTGCACAAGTCATGAAATTAGCTAATTCTGCATGGAACCAATGAATGATTTTATATGTCTGTATTTTTCAGCCGTAAATCTGATCCATCTGAAAACCATGAGGATAAAGATCTTGACGCCTACGAGATTCCCCCTACACTGTCAGACCAAACTCCTGACAATCAAAACGTATTTAACCCAGCTGATATGATGGATAACGAAACCTACACAGGGTTAGATGCATCGATGAGACAACCGGAATCGGTGTACCAAGGAGTCAGGTATCAGGACCCGGACCACTTGAAAGCAGCAGATAACTACCAGAGCCTCGATGCTGCGTCAAGATTGAGTACAGCTGAATACCAGGGTATACCATGACGTGAAAATGGGGGTACAGAATGACCCGGATGTAATACCATGAGTATATGGATCCAGTGGGAGAATCTGCTCAAAACCAGTCTACGGTCCCTGTTCCTCCAACTGTCTATGGGATCGACAATTCAAATGGCCTGCACGTCAACGTGAAAGATGCAACGAATAACCGCAAAACCTAAATAATTATAAATGATGAAAACAGAGGTTATGTAACGATTTAGCTGCCATATTATAGAGAATAATAACTGTGAACTTGGGTCAACTTTTTTTTGAACCACCCGGTATATGCCAATTTATGGAATTTTAGTTTTGGTGGCCATTTTGGCGGTCATCTTGGATTTAGGTGTGTTAACAAAGCAAAGGTTCTGGATATGAGTGTCTAGTGGTCTAATACATACACCCCACTATTAAAACTATACTTTCACCATAATTGATTGCTATATTATGTCATTTTATGAGATTTGACCAGTTTGGGCGCCCATTTTAGACGCCATCTTGAATAACCCCTTAGCATTATGAAATTATGTTTGGTAACATCCTGAATATATTTTAGAACCATGAAAGTAAGTTAAAAAATTGGTTTGAGGGAGTCCTGTGGGATGTACGGTAACCCTCTGTATATACCCGACTAATTATCATCAAACTATCAGATATTTCATCGACATCATTATGTGCAAAAGTAATAATATTCGAGATCTGAGGCTATCGTACGTAACTCTGACTTTAGACACATCGTTTAACTCGACGTAATTCTCGAAAGTTTGTTTAATTTAAATACGCGTCTTACTCACTAAAAAGTGTCTAACTTTAAACATTGGGTATGGGGTAGTTTAAAGCGCGTTTAACTAAACTCATACACCAACTGTATGCCTTGAATATTCACTCAACCGTACCTGCTGCAAGCTGACGTTCAGATCGTGTAGTTTTAACACTTTCCATGCGGCTTTTAGTGTTACTGTACACAAAATAGATTTTTCACAAACCTTTCCCAATTTTCAAAGCCTATCTCAAGGAATACTAGGCATGTTTGTACTTATTTCAATGCATTTCTCACGGTGATTCCAAATATATGTTGACGTTTTTCCATTAGGGCCACAACAAAAAATATATACCTGTATACAGTAACGTACGACCACTCTGGGAACGAGATTCGCGGAGTTTAAAACCGTGTTTTGTTAAACACGTTGTTTAAAAGATAAACGCGCGTTTAAGTTAGACACGCGTTTAGTTAGACATGGTTTTAAGCTAAAACCGTGTTTAGTAAGAATCCGGCCCCTAAAGCTCCATAACTGTATACAATAGATATTTCAGGAATTTTAAATCTTAAAAGGCATAAAACTGACCTTAAAAAGAAATGTGAAACAGTCCTATTGCTCTTACGAAGAGGTAGGGATGAAATTCAATCTAATAGTGTACAATGCTTTTATTTGCTTATTTTGTGGCCTCGATCAAATACAAAGATACAATAAAAATAGTAAGCGTACTGGTGCAGAATATTCATCAAGTATGAGATTATTTTGAGTGTTTACACATTAGCAGTGTCATTTACTGAAATAAGTGGTTTCAATCATTCGAGATTATGACATTTTGCCATAGTCTTATCCTCCAAGAGTGATCTTTGGTGCTAGGATGGCAGGGAAGCAAACATAAAGGGCCGTATTCTCGTATGTAGTTGAACACGGTTTTAAGCTAAACGCGCGTCTAACTTTGATCTTAGACACATCGTTTAACTAAACGTAATTCTCGTACATTTGTTTAACTTAAACACGTGTCTAACTCACTGAAAAGTGTCTATCTTTAAACATGGATATGGGGGTAGTTTAAGGCGTGTATGCCTTGAATGATTACTCAACCGTGCCCGGTGTAAGCTGCCGAGCAGATCGTGTAGTATTAAAAATACACGTGCGTTTGAGGTATTCAGTCGATATCTATTGTAACCCATTACGGCCACAACAATAATAAATACCTGTATACAGTAACGCACAACCTCCATGGGGACGAGATGCGCAGAGTTTAAAACCGTGTTTAGTTAAACACGTTGTTTAAAAGATAAACTCGCGTTTTACTTAGACACGAGTTTAGTTAGACAAAACAGTGTTTAGTACGAGAATACGGCCCCATATGTACTGTCTTCTGGCGTATAGTTTGTCACTTGTCGAAGGATTCATTTTGTTTCAACCTCACGTCGATCATCATCCACGCAAGTATTTAACAATATACTGTGAGTTGAAAACAATTAAGCTGCCTTTTGCAAACGTGCAACAAGTAATATGGCCGTCACACCTACGACAATCAGCCTTGTGCTGGCATTGCGCTGAAAAGTATCAAAGCACCAAGCCAAACGCAGGTCTCTAAGAACCGATTGGTGACGCAGTGGACGCAGTGGATGGTCGCCCTTGAGCGCCAGACAAAGCGTTGCGCTTGTTCTCACTCTGCTGCGATCAAGCCAGCGCTTGCATTGCGCTAAAAAGTATCAATGAATAACATGCAGGAAAAGCCCGGGGGAAAATGTCCACAATTACAATTGTCTACATAAGGATATACTATTTGGCCCCCCTATCAAAACAGTCCTGGATACGCCCTTGCACAATTGTCAAATCTTTAAAACAAGGTAGCTTCTATCACGCTTATCACGTTTTCAGTGCGCTCTTAGTACGACACGCATTGCGTTCCGACTTGCAAGTCTCGCTTGGATAAATATCATTTAACAGGTACGTGATATTGTACTCCATCCATACATGAACTAATGACCCTGCGATCGATCTATTCGCCCTTTGCACGGTCCGCTATTGTGAGGCATTGTGCAATGATGCAGTCTGATTCCATTTGGGAGGCTATCCTCAGACCTGACGGATCCGTCCATTGACCCTCCAAACGAGCGTATGATAAACAGAGCCTCCTGCGTGCTCAGTCTAGTTTTCGGGGCTTGACTAGTAAACATCTTCAACATAGAAAACATGGTATGAGCAAAATGTAAGGATTCAGCACCCAAGGGCAAAGGGAGGGGAAGAGGAAGCGTATGTAAACATTTCTCTAAAGGGTCGTATATATTAGTACTCTCTTTGCAAAGGAGTGTTGTTGTAAATGTTCAATGGCGTATGTAAACATTTCTCTGAAGGGTGGTGTAGGCCTATATAGTACTCTGACTACTTTCACCATGGAAAATCACCAACTGAAAAGCCATTTCGAATTTTTTTAAAGCACCACAATTCACTCAGTGGGTCATATTAAAGACGGTTTCCAATGTTGGTCATATACTAGAAGTAGGCAATGATTATCATATTTCAGACAGAGTAAGGTGACATATTTTCATTCTATGAAGTCGCATTTGTAGTTTATACTATTAAGCGTATTGCAGAACACACCCAAAATTACTCTCGCCCTATACGAGTAAAGCCCGTGATTAAATTATTGCACGATTGTGTTTACCTTAGGGGCCATATCCAAACTCTCAGTGATTTTAAAGCATTTTTCTACCGATTTTACCTCGGTATTCCAACGAAATGCATTGTTATTTCGTTCTATTTCGTTGGAATACCGGGGTAAAATCGGTAGAAAAATGCTTTAAAATCACTGAGAGTTTGGATATGGCCCCTTAGGCCTATTTCTGCTTTAGTTCGTGAATGTTATGAGGTGCTGTTCTGTATAGCATTATACCCTATACATACATACATAACATTTCTTATAAGGCGCAATATCCAAATACATGATCAAGGCGCAACAAAACAAAATTATAGCAATGAATGAGAATATGAATATAACAAAATACCAATACAATCAATACAAATATGATTTTAAGAGTTTCTTAAAGATTGCAGTAAAACCGGCATCTCTAATATGGTGTGGAAGTGAGTGAGTTCCATAGTGACGGACCTCCAACGGAAAAGGCTCTTTCACCTATACGTTTCCTAATGGAAGGTATTGAGAGTAGAGTCCTGTCCATTGCAGATCTAGTCACCGGGCCTATTGAAGGGATTGAATTGTGAGAAAGTAAGTTACAAAGATATTTAGGACCACAGTCATTTAAGCATTTGTAAACGTAAAGACAAATTTTGAACTTAATGCGTTTTGTGACTGGTAGCCAATGCAGAGTCTGCATTAGAGGTAATGGACTGTCAAGTCTTGATGCCGAGAAGACAAGTTTTACGGCACGATGTTGGAGAGACTGAAGTCGATTAAGATCTTTAGAGTTTGAACCATTGCCATAATCGAGACGGGAAAGGAAAAGTGCACGAACTACAAGGTGCCGTGTGTCCTGGTCAAGATATTTGCATATACGGCGGATATTACGAAGCTGGTAGTTACCAGATGATATTAGACTGTTTATTTGTTTGCCCATCGTCATGTTTGAGTTGAAAATTATCCCTAAGTTTCTGATATTGCTTGTTGGTTCAATGACGCTCTCACCGATTGACAACTGAAGTTTGGGGAGCTTGTTAAGGCTTTGATACGTTCCTGCTATAAAGATACCTCAATAGAAATAAAAAGTATTTTAGACGTACCCAGGTGAATATGATGGCCTAGGCCTACTATGGAATAGCAACTGCTTTCATGAAGGAATCAATCTGTAATTGATTAACTACTGCTACTTAATACCGACGTTAGATGGTTGCTTAGCGTCGGTAGCTTAGTGACGACTCTGGAGTTTCTATATAGATGTGGTTTTTTTCCTGAAAGCAATAGTTCATCGAATTCGAACATATGTGAAAGGTGATACTTTACCTCGTCTCGATTCAAGGTTGTAGCTCCCTTCCGTTTCTTATTTCCACTGCCTTCATTTTATCATGTCGACTGTATCTATCTTGCTCAGTCCTTATGAATTTTATCTCTTACAGTCTATATTTTAACTACCATTCATGTGTTGATAAAGGCAACCATAAAACATCCACAATTACAGTAAGTGGAAACCATTGGATTAGGTACACTTAACCTTTCTCTTATGTATAGCGTGTCCAAAATAAACTCGGTCCAAGAACAGGAGAGCTTATAACTTTAAAACTAAGAGATATAATTGCTTTTCATTTAAGGATATAAAAGTATGCACCTGTATTATAAATTACCCTTATTTGAACATTGTTGACACGACCAATCGAATGTACACTTTTTGAGATACACAGATTTGAAGAAAGGTTGGTCAGAAGCTGTTTCCCTCGAGTTAAGCAACAAACCATTTGCACACTGAGCGCAAATTTTGAGTCCATAGAGTTTGTTCTTTATAATTATATATTGGTCACAAAATAAGCACACGAAATTCTATCTTCTTAAATATTGTGATCTGTTTTCGTATTTGAATATTCAACAATGAACTACGTCATATAGCGATGAACTTCATGTTTTAAACTCTATGTGGGCCTACGGTATGTAAATTAACTCTGAATTCACTGTATTGCAAGGACTATTTTCTATTCTGATCATTATCGTTGAGATGTCCCAACTTCTAATATATTTGACATATTGTAAATTTTATATGTTGTCGGTTCAAATGATAATGTAATAATATGAAAAAGATATTTCTAAATTATCGAGTGCAAACAATAAATTGAAAATGCTTTCTTTTACTCTGAGAGTATCCTGAATTCCTTGGATAAGAAAGATGCTTGTTTCAATTTGAAGCAAGAAGTTTTCAAGCTCCTAACAAAAATTATGATGAACGGCAGCGCCTCAGAAGTTTATAGTGTTGTTCTATACATGACAAATAATCATCTTTAAAAAAACACCCAGAAAAAGTACTTTAGGTCCCAGATTCTGGACACACAGTCCCGTTCAATACTGGTACAAAGTCCCAGTATTGACCGAATTGTAAAATCGTATACAGTAAGAAATATGCTTGATTTGTTTGTAAAATACAGATTTTTGTTTTAGGTTTAAGCATCATTAGTAAAGTTAAAACATGTAATATTAATAATTAGATAGAATTTAATATGTTTATTTTTTTCTTCTTTAATCCAAATCAGAGATGGTTTCAGAGATAAAAATGAATTAATCAATCAAACAACAATGAACAAAACAACCAATAAATACACATCCAATCATTGAATCAACAAATAAATAAAAAACAATCAACCAATTGAATAATTGATCAATCAATCAATGAAAAATCAATTAACAGCCAACCAATCGATCAACAATTAATGCATCAATCGATAAATCAAAGCAATTAAAATTAGTTAGTAAACAACCAATTAACTCAATAAATCAATCTATTAAGCATCTGAACCCTATCAATCAATCCATTAATTCATCAATACATGTCAATCAAATTTACCAATCAAATAGATCTATTAAGCAGCCGTTCAACCAATAAATCAATCTGGCAACCAAAATACAGCAATCTGGCAACCAATAAATCAATTAATCAACTGACCAATTATCAATCAAACCATAAACAACTAATCAATTAATGAAAACAAACAATATATAATTTTTATAAATAACAAAAATGAATCAATCAATAATAAACAATCAACAACCAACCAAAACAACCATCAAATCAAAATTTAACCATTCAATTAACCAATCAACCAGCATTTATTATTGTTTCTTCAGTTCCATAATATTAAAAGCTCTTAATCCACTAAAGAAAAGGGTAATTGCCTAAACTGACTAAAAGGTACTGGAATAATTGCCTGTATAAAGCCAGCTATCAACTGTTTTAATACGCTTATAAGCTTAATCAAAATATACTGTAAATGCAGTTTATAATTTTGATAACTATAAATCTGAACAGTCTACCTTATCACACTTTGTTGAATCTCATGAAGCTTTCATCCTTTGGTTTATAACATCAATAGTGATAAATATCCACAAATATCCTGAAATATATGCAGCATTCTGACACAGGCAGTTTGACAGTTGGCAGCAACTTCCAAAATGGCTGCTGCAGGTTAGAGTTTAAAATTGCAGGTTATGCAAGTTAGTCATGTGACACAAAGCAGGCTAAGAGTAATTTGCATAAGATATCACATGACAATTAACCTGCTTTTTAGTTCGCAGTTTAAAAAGAATTGATGTGTTAAAACACTAGCCTGCTTTTTTAAAATAGGCTATCATATAATTATAACACTAGTCTGCTTTCATAAAAGCAGGCTATCATTTAAAATGTATAAGCCTGCTTTTTGAATTTGTTAAAAGCAGGCTATCATTAAAACAAATTTAGCCTGCTTTTGTATAGACAGGCTAAGTCTAAGCCTGCTTTTGTAAAAGCAGGCTATGAATTAACCTGCAGACAGTTTATTAACCTGCATTTGAGACCACAGGTTAAAAGCAGGTTAAATGCAGGCTAATATAGCCTGCTTTTATGGTAAGGGAACTCATTCATAAACATGGGAGGTTTTTTTATTGGTATCGGGCAGTCTGAAATAAGCCTGCTTTTTGGGAGAGCAGGCTAAACTAAGCCTGTTTTTTGGGAGAGCAGCATAAAATAGTAAGCCTGCTTTTTAGGACAGCAGGCTAAAATAAGCCTGCTTTTGAATATGGTCTGCAGGTTAATTATAAAGTAGGTTAATATTTACAAGCTAAAGAAGCTGGTCAACCTGCTCGAATAAGCCTGCTTCTGGAGTGCAGGCTAACATATTTCGGCCCATATACAGGTTAGTGTAGGCTAAGGATGATTTGCATGTTAAAAAGCAAGCTAATAAAGCAGGTTAAATATACAGGCTAAAGAAGCAGGCTAATAAAGCAGTCTAATAAAGCAGGTTAACATTTACAGGCTAAAAAAGCAGGTTAATTTAAGCTGCTGTCATTAGCCTGCTTTTTTGTAAAGCAGGCTAATAATAAGCCTGCTTCTGAATTCAGCAGGCTACAATAGCCTGCCTCATTTGCATATTTAGGCACATATACAGGTTAGTGTAGGCTAAGGATTTAAGCTGCTTTTAAGCAGGCTAGAATCAGGCTATGTTCCAGTATTGAACGATATTTTAGTATACCAGTATCTGGGTCCTAAAGTGCACTTTTTCTAAAATAAACCCCGTAATATGATAGCAAAAAAACCCCGTAATATGATAGCTTTCCTGCCTAAAATGCAAAGATTGAACTCCAATCAGTCAGAACTTTGATGTGGTCAGCCGTTATACAAATGTAACGCATTGGTTATTAAATACATGACCTAAATCTGGTTAAACGGGTTCTGACTAGCAGTTGATGTCAGATTAGTTTCATAATTTGACAAATTCAGATTACAAATATTTACTTTTATATCCCTAAATATAAGGCAGTTTTATTTTAAAAGATATAAGCCCTCATGTTTTTGACCCCGGTGTGGGTTTTTTTTAGGACACGCTATGCATTACCAATTCTGTTCAATCTTTTTATCAACAATACGTTATGGGTTTCCTCACTTATGGGACACATGATTGGCTTTTATGCCACATATCATGCCTATGTTTGTAACATTTATTGAAAGTAAACTTTGATGGAAGCCTTTTTCGGCCATTTTAATTATTCCAAAACTGCTGAGCTAAATCAAACAATGTTTTACCATAATGTAGAGTAAAATGACAGATTTATGTTACCGAAATTGTATTTAAATTTGATACTTAATTTTTAACTTGAAAAGTGTTTTGAGCCACCTAATTTATATTTTACAGGAATGTGGAGAGGTGTGCGGGATTTCCCCCGTTGAAGTACCATGATATAGTTTTACTTCTAGAAGGCGAATAGTTGTGTTAGTATGATAGTGTAGTGTGGGTTTTCCCGATTCTATTTCCGCGTTCAATGCTTAATTAAGCAGAATTTGCAACCTTGACATTAAACGTCCGAGGTTGGTTGCGTTTCCATAATAACCACGTATTCACTCAGAAACGACAACAACAAACATCAGATACAAGTTGACTACTCTCTTATAAGCGTTGTGTGAAAGTATTATTATTAACACCACACTAATTATTGCGATTCAGTGATAAACGATACTGCACACAGCAAGCTGACATGTTTCCAACAATATTTTCGACGCTATTCTCTATGGCTTGTATTTCACGTCACTTTGGACTTATCCAGTCAGGTAAGTTTAACAGCCACCTACATTTTTACTTATTTACGGGCTAATCAGAATCAATGCGTTGTCTGAATAGGTCTAAGCAATGCTGATTAAGCATGGACGCAACGTATACTTGCTTAGGTGTTTATTTAAGTGAGTTTGGTATTTTATTGATGCAGCTATCATTTTCCTGGTTCTACCATCTGAGTAAGGTATTCATAAAAAAACACCAATATGAAACCCATTGAAAAACTAACATAATTCAATTGAATGGTGATGAACTTTAATCCGTTCATGAATATCTTACTCATAGGTTACACCATTTTCCTGGATTAATGTACATTTGGGTTTCATTAGCGTTTTGATTAAAAATGTTATCCCTTCACCCCAGCTATTTTTTGATCTATTCATGTATCGTAATTCTTGAATTTGACAATCATCCATAGCAGTATTAGTTCAGCAATTATGCATTTCATAATAACAAGTGTGTGTCACATTGTGATTTCCTTACTAAGACGGCATCAAGATAGAGTTTCCACCAGGAAGAAATAACAACTATGGCCAGTTGCTAGTTTTTCACAATGAAAGTGAGGAGTATCTACCTGTATGTGCGGATACTATAATACCGTGGACAGATGAAAAGCCTAATGCAGTTAAGGCTGCAACATTGGCGTGCACGCAAGCTGGTTATAAGTATGGATGGACAGAACAGTATGTTAGGGCTTCTGAAGGTGCTGCTTTTAGCTACTTCATTTGTGGTGAAGGTAATCTATAGCATCCAATGTGGTTTTGTTGGGTGTTTTTAATTAATATTTTTCACAGTTGCCTCATGTTCAACACAATATACAATACAGATCACATTTTCTTCATAATATTACTAGTAAAAATTCAGAGGTATAGACCTTCCGGAATATTATCGCTACTCTGAGTTTCATGGACAATCCCATACGGTCATTTTGTCCAATCATCAGGCGAAAGATAATATTACTAATATTACTAGTATAATACAGACGATACTGTGCATTAAAAAGGTTATGACAGGGTCATTTTATAATAGACTCCACATCCCATAATGGTAAGAGGGGATTCCATTTTTGTTGTTTAAACTCACAATGTTCCCGTTTTTTTACGGCGATATACTTTTCAAGGGAGAAGAACGGATTAGCTTCCGGAAGAAAGCGAAAAATTCTTTCATTTTTATCTTGTATATGGTCGAATCCAACGAAAAGTGTACACGGCTAGATTTTTAGGGTCCAGTTTCAAAATGCTTCGATCTCTTTTTCCTTTTCCCCACTCAAAGTCAACATATCAAGCTTGTATGGAAAAAAAGTGCCATCACTAATCTTTCCAATTGACTACGTGGCGGAATGATGAAGTTGAAGGTACACTTCTCAATGTTACCTACAAATACAAGTACCATATTTTGATTAAGTGATGATTATTCCACCTATTTACATATTGCATTCAAATTTGTGATTGTATTGTATCCAGAAGATGCTAATGCTGATAGAAAGTGGACATATTTTTACAGGTACTCATCTTTTTTTACATTTTAGATTCACACAGTTAGGTAGCATTTTCAGGCTCTCAATACTTTGAAACATGAGGTTGAGTCACTTTGTATACTTTCACCAAGATGATTTTAATGAACATTTGTTTTTATGTACCTCAAAGAGGGGGAATGACCCTTTCTGGAAAATTTTGAATTTTGAGCATGCGCCAGAAACTTAAGTACATAGAGGAATGTGGACATTTTGTATTCGTAGGTAACAGTTAATGTATACATAGGTATAGGAGAAGTAAAACTGTAATAAATGAACGTTGTACTTAATTTATGCTGCATTTTGGGGGTGAAATGATCATGCAGGGTTGTTAACAATATTTGTTTTTAAATAAACATGTTAAAACATGTTTAAATCCTAATATTATGGACATATTCCCCAATAGTTTACTTTAAATAGATACTAGATAATTAATTTAATGTTGAACAAATATACAATATCTAACTCTCAGTTGTGATCTTGAAAAGGTTTATTAAGAACAAAATATCAGGCAACAATTTTAAGCATTCCTATAAGAGAAAAACATGTTAAGACTTAAAGTACGGTAGCTAATATTGCAATAATCAAAGTATTCGTAGGTAACACATTTGTTCTCAACTTTAACTTCGTTGACTAAGAACGGCTGGATTCTTTGATTTTACATATGTTTAAGAGGCAAAATTGTACTCGACGTAGTTTTTATGTCCTGAATCGCGTGTGAGGGTGAATGTCGTACAGCAAAATAAAAAGGTGTCTTGCTTGACGTTAAAAGTTGATAATATAAGAATGTGCGCTCAGCACTGCTTTTACAAAACAATCAGAATTGCGTAATATTCAACATTTGAATAAAAAGCAAGATTATAAAAAGATATAAAAGAAAACATCCTAAATATCAATAAACTCACTAGGCCTATACTGTTAGTATTATTGATCATCTAATTTGGTTAAGGAATGTTGATTAAAATTAATTTACACATGATAATTACGGCAGAAAATGTTTTATTATGCTAACGTATCTGATCATCCAATTTTGTAAGTGTCTTTCTTGCTTGACTTTCAATTATTAAGAATGTGCGTTTAACTTCTACAAAACAGTCAGAAGTGTGTAATATTTAACATCTGATACAAGGCAAGATGATGACAACATACATATCGTACTGGGTTAAAATTTCGTAAAGGTATAGTTAAACAATCAATTAACTCGCTAGTATAATATTCTTACTCATCTCATTTGGTAAAAAGCATGTTCATCATTAAAACTAAACATAATGAAATATTAAGCTTATAGAAACATTTTAAGTAAGATACCTCTGATCATTCAGCCTTGTAATCTCTACTTAACAAGTTTAGTGGATCTTGTTGTATTCTTTGTGTAGTTAGTTCTTCATCTCTCTCTTGTCACGAGAATGAATATCTAGTAGAACAGAATTACTCTTTGTTTATTATAGGACATTTTAGAATGTTAAGAATGAACGTTTCAGTTTCCGTGTGAATCCAAAATATTGGATCGAATCAACTATTGAACATTTCCTCGAGCCATCATTAATTAGAAAGCAAGCGGTTTTCTTTTAGCAAACAGTTTGATTTGCCTGTAATTCATAATCTTGAATGTCAGGTTATTTGTTTTAAGCAATAAAACAACCGGTTGTCTTCCTCAATTTGTTCTAAATGAAGGTGGCAAGTGAGTCTTCTAGCAGTTATCATTTTGAATAGCTGTTTTAAACACAAAAGCCAGATCGCTTTTTAATTCATTTAATATATACTTTGAAATAATTTCATATCATACCTTATATTATATATATAAGTTTAATATGAGCCGAACATGTTCAAAGTCTAGAATATTCAAATGTCGTGCATTTCAGTCCACAGCGCGCGGAATAAGCAAGACATCCAGTTGTCAGATTAGAATTAAGATATAATTTTCTAGTTTGGAATTTGTATCATTCTAAAGTCGTACATAGTAAGTTTTTATCGAGTTTCAACCGGAGGCAGATTCCGTTTGACATAGAATCACCAATATGAAATATTTTGTCAGATGTAGACAAAATAGGAATTTTATGTTTAAAAATTCAATGTTGTTTGATTTAAAAACACTAATCTGATAGGTTTTGCCACGACAGAGATATTGTCGGGCATGTGCCTTTCATTGTGATTTTCTTTTAAATCAACCACTGCTTAGTTCAATTACACTAATTAATGATTGTCGGAAGCATTATTCATGAACAATTCTTGATTTGAGACTGAAATCAGTTAGGCCTACCCTTAATTACCTCCCACCTTTAAAAAAAAGGGAAAATGTTTTACTAAATTTCTTGTTCACTTAAAATACGTTTCGGTGACATTACACAACCTGCCCGAGCAAAAATGAAGCAAGTTATTTTATATTTGTGACACATGAATTCCATTTTCAAATACAACTACAATAATGGCCAATATTATGTACCTCAGTAGTCACTTCTCTGCAATTCCAGAGGAAGTTGGTTAACTACGTATACATCATATCGACAAGCTGGTTTAAAACAATATTACGCACCAAACGATATTATTCCCGTCTTATACATTCCTGCTAAATATTTACATAATATAAGGTGCGAATGAAAGCGAAAAACAATACAGGAATAGTACCATGCTCATTAACTAATATATAGGTTACCTACGAATACAAAATGGAATATGAGAAAATTGATTATGAAGCCGAAATTTCATGGATATTATGACTAAATGAACCCATTTTAAGACGATCAACGTGTAATCTATGGATATAAATAACATTCATTCACTCTAACTCCAACAAAAAATATGTTCTCGGCAAAACCAGTGTGATTACACCATGCATTTTATTTAAATTAACACCTCCTATTTTTTATTTAATAAGGGAATATTAATTTTGTCCCTCCAATTATAAATATAATAATATATCCAGTCAGATTGTATGATTGCGCACTGCTTGTATGTAAAATAAAATCATTTAGGGCCAATATGCACCGTGTATATTATTAAATGTTGCCTACATATACATGTTACCTCCGAATACAACATGAAGTCAATGCACGAGAAGCTGTTACTGATTATTTATATAAACATTAATCACCCCCATTGCGATTTAAATCAACTGTCAGAGGATGTCTTTGCGTGAATAACATAAACAACTACACTAATAGGAGTAACAAGATTGAGACATAGGGAGGCTATATTCAAACAACTTTTAAGGCAACAACAAATTATTGATGCACTTGTACGCAAACTACAGAATTTTGTGAAAAGTTACTTACAAAAGCTGAAAGATTGATGCAAAACTTCTCTGTGGCTTGCCGAACGCAGCGCACATTTCTACTTTCTTCCAGTCGATACAAGTATGTAACAACAGAGGGAATAACCACGGTATCGTTATTTGTATTTGAAGGTAAAAGTTCATATTTCAAATTTGCCTACGAATACAGCCTTTTATTGCTGATATTTCAAAAAATGTTGCCTTCAAAATGATAAAACTTGGCACACATGTACATTGTATCACACTTCGCTTATACTACAGATATCATTCACTAATCTGTGTTTATATTAAAATGGCAGTGTTTTAAATAGGTATTCGGAGGTAATGCATTTTTTTTACCAAACCGATCGTTTCCGCTTTTAAAATTTCTAACAGCTCTATCAAAAAATAGACTTGAATGTGGACAATGCATTTAAGTATTTAACATATTTAGGTATCCTTACAGCACAAATTACACTACCTCAGGCGAATTTTTCCCCGAAAGTGAGATTTAACAAAACATGTATTGGTAGGTAACGTCAAAACTTACCACAGCCAAAAAAATCACAACAATTCAGGGGATTGATCAAAAGTAACAAAAATTACAAGAGGCATTCTTGAGATATCCACCAATCAAACAGGTAAAATTATTTCCGCTTAAGCTCGTTTTCATCTAAACGGTTATATGTCTAAAATAAAACCTTAACAACTATTTTGTAAAAAGGGTGAAAAATAGCAGGTTTATTGCTCGCATACGCCCAATTATGCATAGAAGTTAGTCATATTATATATGGCGCGAAGCGTCTCATCGAGGCGGATACGTATAACACAAAAATAAAATTGTCAAGATATAGATTATTTTATTATAGGCCTGAACATCACGTGTACACTTTTCGTTGGATTCGACCATATAGTCCCGCAGATTTAATATGGTCGGGCATTCACAGAATAAGTGTGGTGGTTTATAAGGTTTCTTATGTTTCTTTACAAAATGTGCATACATTTGAGTCTTTCCGCCCTATTTGTTTCTCCAAAAAATAGTTAAATCCTAAAATTCTTTGTATCAAGCGAAATTGGAATCATCTTAATTCTCTGCCATAGGTACATTTGAAAGGTATACGATCGATAAATACTTTAACAAAAACCTAACTTATTTACCTTTCACATGCTATTAAAGGTTAAAAAGCGTGCTACAGTAGATAGTATAAAATAATGCTCGCAATGTTTAATTTTTTCAATAATAATCACTGAATACTTACATTATTTGTCAAAGCTAAATACATTTATTGGTATTTTAGTCAATCCATCCGTGATATTTTTGGAAAATTTATAAAATTATAATAATGAGAATCATATTATAGGCATGTTGTATGCGAAACATATTTTAACAGTAAATAAAGCATTCAAATACAACAATTTTACTTTATCATCAGACAAGATGACATTGCAGGATTGTATCACTATTCTTCTAGATCCTGATGAAAACAATTGCAGGGCTTACGCAGGAGTGTATTGCTTTGGTATGTTGATGATTTTTGTTGTTGTGTATTTGTTGTTTGTGTCGGTGTTTTGGCACGTCTTACAATGGTTTACCAGATTTTGTTAGTCGCCACGTCGCAAAGTTATTGTTAATGCACATTTGTTTTACAATAATTTCGGAGATATGAAATGAAGATACTTGTGTTTAATTAAAATGCCTTAGCATAATATACCCATGACCCTAACAATCTTACCTCGATTAAATGTTCTTCGTGCGGGATAGTTTATAGGCCCGTCAATTCTACTCAGTTCAGTACAGTTCAGTTCAGTACAGTTTCCAGTACAGTTCAGTTCAATTCAATTCAATTCAATTCCATTTTACTTTCATCTATTCTATTCTATTCAATTTTACTTTCATCTATTCTATTCAATTGTGTTCTATTCTATTCTATTCTATTCTATTCTATTCTATTCTATTCTATTCTATTCTATTCCATTCCATTCCATTCCATTTCATTTCATTTCATTCCATTTCATTCCATTTCATTCCATTTCATTCCATTTCATTCCATTTCATTCCATTTCATTCCATTTCATTCCATTTCATTCCATTTCATTCCATTCCATTCCATTCCATTCCATTCCATTTCATTTCATTTCATTTCATTTCATTTCATTTCATTTCATTTCATTTCATTTCATTCCATTCCATTCCATTCCATTCCATTCCATTCCATTCCATTCCATTCCATTCCATTCCATTCCATTCCATTCCATTCCATTCCATTCAATTATATTCTATTCTATGCCACCCAGCCAAGCCCTATCGACCCCACCCCACCCTACTCCACTCTACTTACCCCTCTGTTACTGTACTCTACTTTATTCTGCTCTGCCTCTGCCTATGCCTCTTACTCTTGCTCTTACTCTTACTCTTACTCTTACTTTTACTTTTACTTTTACTTTTTACTTTTTACTTTTTACTTTTTACTTTTTACTTTTTACTTTTTACTTTTTACTTTTTACTTTTTACTTTTTACTTTTTACTTTTTACTTTTTACTTTTTACTTTTTACTTTTTACTTTTTACTTTTTACTTTTTACTTTTTACTTTTTACTTTTTACTTTTTACTTTTTACTTTTTACTTTTTTTACTTTTTTCTGCCTCTACCTATGCCTCTTACTCTTCTCTTACTCTTAATTCTACTCTTACTCTTTCTCTTACTCTTACTCTTACGATTACTCCTACTCCTTCTCTTACTGTTTACTTTTTTTTCTTCTTTTTACTTATTACTTTTTACTTTTTACTTTTTACTTTTTACTTTTTACTTTTTACTTTTTACTTTTTACTTTTTACTTTTTACTTTTTACTTTTTAATCATAATTTTTTTTTTAGAGTGCATAATATACTCATTCTCCCAATACTTCTGTATTTTCATTTTCAGAAACTGTGGATTATGATAATTATACAGCACCCTGCGGTACCATTCAAAGTCCAGGATATCCAATGAATTACCCTAACGCTGCGGGCTTTACATATATCATTGAAATGCCTGAAGTTACTACCATCACAATTACATTTACTACATTTGCTTTGGGAGAATATGATATACTTTATTACGGAACCGGAAGTGAACCCAAACGTTCTGGACTTGCTGAGAGTGTATTGATGGAGTCTTTGCCGGATCCTTTAGTACTATCAACGAAAGCATTTTGGTTCAGATTTGCTTCTGATTTAAATGGAACAGATGCTGGCTTTTCTGTGGAATGGAATGATAATAGTAAGGTCTATCTCGTTTGGATTATACCATAAATAAGTATATAGAATCATTGATAATGTAGCAATTCTTCTTAATCGATTTTTGCATAGGAATGTACAAGAAAATAAGGTCCCGCTGAAAACTAGTTCGAATGGCTCATACGTACTTGTACGATAGTCGCTAATGCATCACCATATACCATGATTACGTACAATCACTCATAAAAATTGAAGTGAGACAAATGCAAATTTGTGTATATTATTATAGAAATATTTTTAATTTCATTGATATTTGTATGTATGGTGATGCATAATATTACATTGGCCACCATAATTTAAGTCTTACGTACAAATCACTTAGGCCTATACGTTACATGCATTGCATGAGCCATAGGTACCTGTTCCGGTGCCGCCCAAGCCCCATAAAACTACGTACATAAATAAACATTACGTTTTTATTAAAACAAATACGAGCATCGTTCACAAAGCTCTCCATACGATTGAAAGTTACTGTTCTGCCCAAGCCCCATTATAAATTATGTAAATGTTGAATTTCAAAGTTGTCTCCATCTAAATCAACATTCTAAGCTTATTTGTTCATGTTTGATACATCTTCAACAGCTTTGTCCACGGTAACAAGCGGTGGTAATGAAATCAGTGCAACGTCGTCAAGTCCTTCGTCTCAAACTAGTGAGTAATTGAAAACCATACCAACCCTAATCCCTAATCCATTATACCTAATCCCTAATCCCTAATCCCTAATCCCTAATCCCTAATCCCTAATCCCTAATCCCTAATCCCTAATCCCTAATTTATTGTTTATGTGGCTATCCAATATTTATTAAAAAAATTCATCGTGTGTAAATGAGGATACAATGCCAAAGAATATCGATTTGAACGATGGTGCCAGAGATAGTTGGTCTCTATTCTGGATAACTACCTATACAAAGCGGGGATAGACGTATCTAAAAGCATACGTCTTAAAAATCTCTTGAATTATCCCCATTTTGGTACAGCTATTATGTTTTCATCAGTTTATACACGATAATTAAAGTGTCGCCTAGATATCTGTCATTCGTGTTGGATTTCCTTGTCAATATTAAAAGTGACAATGTAATCCCTTTAGGCCCTATGTTATAATTAGTTTTTCATGATGATTTTAATTCGTTAACATTCCGAAATTCTAATATTTGGTTCATAATCCCAATACTATTGTTTAAATCTCCTCATGGTCACAGGTCACTAATAGGTATATCAAATGAGGTGGGATCGTTTCAAAAAACCCTTAAAATCGTGATACGTGTCTCTATTTTAAATAGAAGTTGTCAAAAAAACATAACATTTTTGGTATCATATTAAAGACAATTTATCCAGCTACCGAATAAAAAAAGAATTAAAGCCACATGTTTAGCAACAGTGAAGTTATCAATCTAAACGTCGAGTGAGTCAAGGGTGGGAGCGGTGGATGAGGAGCCGGTGGATGAGTCGCCCATAGGTTTCTACACAAAATAGTGGAAAACTAGAACTTTTGAAATTGATGCCATTTTAAAATTATACATAGGAAAGTTTTCAAACTTCTCATATGTGTTAATAACATGTGCCTGCTACTATGAATAATAATGTTGAATCGTTATCTAGATATTCTCTACTAGAATATGATGTTCAATTCAGGGAGTGTTTTAATGTAAAAAACACACAGTTTTATTCATTTTATTGATTAAACAATGGCCAAATCGCAGTCTCTCTATTTCATTTGTGTGACTCTTCGGTCCTTTTCTACCCTGGGTAGTAAAACATTTAACTAAAAAAGCCAGAAGTCTT